>JARBJD010000300.1:0-90670 GCA_033064195.1 Blattamonas nauphoetae
ACCAAACCTCCAGTTCGCTCTCTATCGCCACCAAACACTCCATCGCTCCTCCTCGCCACCAAACACTCCATTTCGCTCCTCATCGCCACCAAACACTCCAGTTCGCTCCCCCATCGCCACCGACCTCCGCCCCGCTCCTCATCGCCACCAAACACTCCAGTTCGCTCTCTATCGCCACCAAACACTCCATTTCGCTCCTCATCGCCACCAAACACTCCAGTTCGCTCTCTATCGCCACCAAACACTCCGCTTCGCTCCTCCTCGCCACCAAACACTCCATTTCGCTCCTCATCGCCACCAAACACTCCAGTTCGCTCTCTATCGCCACCAAACACTCCACTTCGCTCCTCATCGCCACCAAACACTCCAGTTCGCTCCCTATCGCCACCAAACACTCCGCTTCGCTCCCCATCGCCACCAAACACTCCGCTTCGCTCCCCATCGCCACCAAACATTCCGCTTCGCTCCCCCATCGCCACCAAACACTCCACTTCGCTCCCCATCGCCACCAAACACTCCACTTCGCTCCCTATCGCCACCAAACACTCCACTTCGCTCCCCATCGCCACCAAACACTCCACTTCGCTCCCCATCGCCACCAAACACTCCGCTTCGCTCCCTATCGCCACCAAACACTCCATTTCGCTCCTCATCGCCACCAAACACTCCAGTTCGCTCTCTATCGCCACCAAACACTCCGCTTCGCTCCTCCTCGCCACCAAACACTCCATTTCGCTCCTCATCGCCACCAAACACTCCAGTTCGCTCTCTATCGCCACCAAACACTCCACTTCGCTCCTCATCGCCACCAAACACTCCAGTTCGCTCTCTATCGCAACGAAACACTCCGCTTCGCCCCCTATCGCCACCAAACACTCCGCTTCGCTCCTCATCGCCACCAAACATTCCGCTTCGCTCCCCATCGCCACCAAACACTCCGCTTCGCTCCTCATCGCCACCAAACACTCCACTTCGCTCCTCATCGCCACCAAACACTCCGGTTCGCTCCCCATCGCCACCAAACACTCCGCTTCGCTCCCTATCGCCACCAAACATTCCGCTTCGCTCCCCATCGCCACCAAACACTCCGCTTCGCTCCTCATCGCCACCAAACATTCCGCTTCGCTCCCCATCGCCACCAAACACTCCGCTTCGCTCCTCATCGCCACCAAACACTCCACTTCGCTCCTCATCGCCACCAAACATTCCGCTTCGCTCCTCATCGCCACCAAACACTCCACTTCGCTCCCCATCGCCACCAAACATTCCGCTTCGCTCCCCATCGCCACCAAACACTCCATTTCGCTCCCTATCGCCACCAAACACTCCATTTCGCTCCTCATCGCCACCAAACATTCCGCTTCGCTCCCCATCGCCACCAAACACTCCATTTCGCTCCTCATCGCCACCAAACATTCCGCTTCGCTCCCCATCGCCACCAAACATTCCGCTTCGCTCCCCATCGCCACCAAACATTCCGCTTCGCTCCCCATCGCCACCAAACACTCCGGTTCGCTCCCTATCGCCACCAAACACTCCATTTCGCTCCTCATCGCCACCAAACATTCCGCTTCGCTCCTCATCGCCACCAAACACTCCACTTCGCTCCCCATCGCCACCAAACACTCCGCTTCGCCCCCTATCGCCACCAAACATTCCGCTTCGCTCCCCATCGCCACCAAACACTCCGCTTCGCTCCCTATCGCCACCAAACACTCCACTTCGCTCCCCATCGCCACCAAACACTCCATTTCGCTCCTCATCGCCACCAAACATTCCGCTTCGCTCCCCATCGCCACCAAACATTCCGCTCCCCATCGCCACCAAACACTCCGCTTCGCTCCTCCTCGCCACCAAACACTCCAGTTCGCTCCTCATCGCCACCAAACATTCCGCTTCGCTCCCCATCGCCACCAAACACTCCATTTCGCTCCTCATCGCCACTAACCACTCCACTTCGCTCCCCATCGCCACCAAACACTCCACTTCGCTCCCCATCGCCACCAAACACTCCGCTCCTATCGCCACCAAACATTCCATTTCGCTCCTCATCGCCACCAAACACTCCAGCTCGCTCTCTATCGCCACCAAACACTCCAGTTCGCTCCCTATCGCCACCAAACACTCCGCTTCGCTCCTCATCGCCACCAAACACTCCATTTCGCTCCTCATCGCCACCAAACACTCCACTTCGCTCCCCATCGCCACCACACACTCCACTCACCTCTACTTGCCTCCCTCGTCCTCTGCACTTCTCCCCTCCCCTCTCTAATCCTCCACTCACCTCCCTCGCCCTCCACTCACCTCCCTCGTCCTCCACTCACCTCCTTCCGATAGACTCCCTTTTTCCTTCTGCGACATCCAAACTCACCTCCTCGAGCCTCCGCCTCCCTCCACTCTTTCTCTCATCAGCACTTTCCATCTTAATTGTGTCTTCCATGAATCTTGTTGTTTTCAACTCACAATTAACACTTTCTTGAGAAAACAAACTAAAGAAAAATCACTTGTTTGAGATAATACACCACCAAAAGTGAATAAAACTGAAATCATTCATCCAAGCTTCAAAATCGTGCGTAGAGAGGGAAAACAGAAGAGAGAGAGAATGAGAGAAGAGGTAATATGGTGGTGAAGGAGACATTCGCCCGGAACACCACATCCAGTGCAGTGAGGAAGATGGTAGACGGTACATAGTCCACCAAATGACGATCAACCCATATTGTTTTGTAATCCACCTCCAATTTGTCTACTGGTATGAATAGATCGAAAAAAACACATGTAATCAGTTCATGGAGGTGAGAAAGAGCTATTTGAGATTTAACAGCAAATTTGAAAAAAAGAATGCGGAGAGGAGGTTTTGAAGGGGTGATCTCGAACTTTTCTATGATGTCAAAAATATTGACCCAGATTGGATGTGAGATTCGATGCATCAATGAGAGGCTGAGCGCGCAGGAAGTTCAACAATTTGACGGCCTTCAATTGTTGCGCATCATTCATCACACAATCCTCCTCCAATGTTTTCACAAGTGATTGGAAGATCGGGGCGTAGAGATCGACAGATTCTCGTCTCGTTCCTTTCCATTTCAAGAAAGGTCGAGAAGCGCGAGATTCTGAACTTTATCGAAAAAGGAATGTGAAACAGACTTTCAGTGTGACGGGTGGATTTCGACGGGAGATCGTCCATTCGAATCATTCAACGTCCTCCAATGGAACTATGGGTTCGTGTGGAAAACTGCTCTGTATGTGTATATTAGTTCGATAAGATTGCTGTAATGGTTCAACGACCATGTGCTGCCAGTGAGCTTAGAGAAACAGACGAAACATGAGTTCTGGTTGTGAAATGAGTGAACGACAGAATGATGTATGGAAACAGGAAGAACAGAAAGTGTTGTGGTTATGCTTCGTCCATCCGAATCTCTGTCCCTCCCCCACTCAGCTGAGGCTCAGCCACAACCTCGACTGACTCAATCGACACAGCATCACCAACTCCAGATAGATAAATTGCGAATCGGAATGGGACAGGAATGCGAGAGAAGAAGGTTGGTTGTGTTTGTCCATCCTGGCTCAGTCGCAGTGTCCTCTTCCCGTCTCGCCCGTCTGCCTCCAACACCACTCGCTGGCCTCCTCTCCCACCTGCACACGCTGATCCAGATTGGACAGCCTTGTTGTTTTGGCGAGCAAATAGACTAGTGGAGTATGTCGCCCATCCAGCTCCACCCAAAAGACCTGTAAAAACGGACCCGCTTTTCACCTCCGCAGTCCGGGCAGATGCAACGATGCCGATTCGATTGCTTGTTGTGATTGTCTGGAAAGTGAAAGTGAATCTGACGACCACGTTCCCAAACTCAGCGGAGAGGAGAGTTGGATATCCCTTTGAATTGTTGCAAGTGAAGACAGAACCCGACACAGCATATGCATCAGCTGTGAACCATTCGATTGCTTCTGCTCCCACTTTCCTTCTCTCCTCTTCAGTCCTTCTTTCCTCTTCCTTTCTTCTCTCCTCTTCCTTGCTTCGCTCCCTCTCCTCTCCTTCTTCGATGAATCGCTTGTGTCGCTCTGCCTGTTCGTTCAACTCAGCCATCTTCAAATCGAATTTTCTCTCCCTTTCGGCATCTCTCCTTTTCGCTTCCTCTTCCCTTTCTTCCTCTCTTCTCCTCGCTTCTCCTTTCACTTCTTCCATCATCCTCTCCACCTCTTCCCGCTCCGCTTTTCTCTCTTCCTCCCTTTGTCTCTCTCTCTCTTCCATCGTTCTCCTCTCTCGACCCACATCCACCCCAATCACTCCCACCTCCTTTCTTCCTCCAGACAGCACATGCGGAAAGTGCCGAATCAGAATCCCTCCAACTTCTTTAGCTACTTCCACATCCACCTCCGCCGAGCTCTCTTTCTCTTCCGACTCCCGACCTGAGCACAGTCCGAGCAGCGTGTTTTCCATCAAGTCCAGCGCTGATTGGCACCGACTCCCCAAACTCCATTCATCTAGACTCTCTTCTTCCGTGCTCTGTTCTGTATGTCCTTGTTCCTTCCCTGATTTCATTTTCTGTTTCTCTTTCGGTTCCTGTTCTTGTTCTTTTTCTTGTTTCTGAATCTGAACTGATCGAAGAGTTCCTTTCAGTCCAACGCACAACTTGTCAACAACTCGAAGCAGACACAACACTTTCCCGACTTCCTTCCCACCCTTCACCCACGAGCACACCTTCTCCACCACTCCCCCACTCAGCACTCCCTCCACATCCCCACACGACAGACTCGAGTCACACACCAGCCTGAACAGCCAAACATAAGACAACACGAGAAAAGAAGAGAAGATGAGGAAGAGAAGAGAGGCAGACCCAACAGCGTGTGTCGCGGGCACAGACAGAGTGGGATCAGCGTGCTGCAAAAAAACAACGCAACACAACACAACACAAACGACGAGAAGAGATGAAGGAGGAGAGAGGCAGACGTGGGTGAGAGAGAGGAGCGAGGGAAGCAGGTCGCTCATCTTCTTCCGCTTTGGATGCAACACACACCCCACAACCAGAGTCAGCACACTCGACGCCACATTCTGCCACAACAATCACACAAACAGCAGAAATGAAGAATGAGGATGAAAGAAAGAGGAAAAAAGAGGAGAGATGAGGAGGAAGGAATGAAGACAAACGAACAAGAGCGGCGAGCATTCACTTCCCAATGTCAAACACAATTCACTCACAAATCCCATCCGCAATCCCATCTCCCCCACTTCCTTCATTTTCTCTCCACTTTCATCTGCATCAACCCAGAACAGCACAGAAACAATGAGAATCATGGAAGAGAGAGAAGTTCAAATGAATAGCGAATTAACCCATAACCAATATCCACAACTCGAAATAAGAACAGTTCATTCACTTTCAGACCTTCTTCAATCTTGTTCCGCACTTCGTGCAAGATCGAAACTTTCTCCTTTTCTGTTCCTCTTCGATATGCTTGTACTGTTTGCGAGAAGAATGAATTCTGTTAATTTCATCAGATCGATGTTGGAAAAAAGGAGAGAGAAAGAGTCTCATCGGGTGGAATAACAGAAAGAAGACTCGAGATTCAACAAAAGTAACAAATCAAATCAGTCGGAAATAGAAGAGAAAACTGGATTCAAACCAGCTCATCGATCGGTACACTCGAGGTGCCAGGTGATATGAGGTTGTTCGAGATAGGAGCGATGAGCATCTCAGAGTTGAAATAGATCAAGCCAACACTAATTCCAAGATGAGTCAACCTCAGTAGAATCTTCCTCATTCCCTGTTTTCAATTGACAAAGTTGTGTTGGAAGTAGTTGAACCATCCGTACCGGCTACGGAAGTGGAACCGTTAAGAATTTTTCGTGGATAATTTTGTTTAAGGGTTTCGATCGATAAATCTCTCCATGACACAGAAGGATATGTGGCAGATTCCACCTGGCTGTATGTGTTGTACTTCGCTGTTCGATCCATTTTCTGTGTTTGTGTTTCAGACACTCTTGTGCGTCCAATCAAGAAAGATCCGTTAGAACCAGTACTCATCGTCCAAGAATTCTCGACAGGAAAGTCATTTGCACTAAAATTTGTTTATCACTTCTCTGAGGACGACAAGAAACATGCAGAGGGTGAAGTATTACTTCTGGAGCGATTCCGACATCCTCGAATCGTTGGATTGCACGATTCAGTTGTGATGAAACCATTTCATGCGATTGTTATGGATCTTGGAGCTCGTAATTTGAAAGACTTGATGACAAGTTTTGAATCTCGGAATGAACTGATTCCTCTTGAGGTTTCATCTCATTTTTAATCATCCTTCACATCTTCTCTGATTGAATTACAAATCCCATTTTTCATATATTTTACAGGTTACTGTTCAGATATGCATTGACATTGTAGAAGGGCTGTGTGTGCTGCACAACCATCCCACACATCCAATGGCTCATGGAGATCTGCATCCTGAGAATGTTCTTCTGACAGAAGACAACCGCGCAATGCTCTGTGTGACTTTTTCATCCATTATTCACTTTTTTCTTTATTCTTTTCACTTTTTGTCGTATCTTGACCATTTCCTTTCTAACCTTTTTCATGTTTCAGGTGATTTGGAAATGGATGCATTTCGAGGATACCGATCGTATGCAGTCACAGATACTGTTCCATATGACTGGTGCTCTCCAGAACGACTGAAAACCAGTGGCACGAAAGGAACACCAGCGGGTGACGTTTGGTCATTGGGAGTGATGCTGTTCCGAATGGTGACGGGGAAGGAGCTAATTGCTGGCAAGTCGCGTCTTGATACGAGTCAAGAGATTGAACAATTCGATGAATCCAAAATCCCGACCTCACTTCCACAAAATGTCCGAGATGTTCTCGTCCGACTTCTTGACACTGTCTGTCATCCTCTCGCTTTCGTTCTCTCCTTCACCTCATTTTTCTCCTTTCCTCCTCTCCTCTTGTTCTCGTCATTTTTCGTCGTTTCTTCGATCGCTCCTCAGAATCCTGACTCTCGTCCCACCGCAACCCAACTGTTCAAAGGTCGCCAGCTCCAACGAATTCTGGGTCCGGAAACACCCCTCTCGAAGATGCATCTCAACCAAAATCAGGTTCTCGAAAGAGAACTGACCGAACTCCAAAAAGAGCACAAATCACTCCAGGAACGCACTGCCAAATTGGATACCCTCGTCGAAAGCCTCGGAAATGTCCAAATTTCAGGATTACCTTCCGTCACTGTCTTCCCACCACAATCTTTTCAAATCAAAGACCAAACCTTCACTCGTCTTCCGCCCGTGAGTGAAGATGCTTTTGAAGGTATAGTAGCCATTACAGAGCCAATATCTCACGGAATTGTGTCGATTTCGATCACCCTCAACTCACTCCCCACAGATCTCAATTTGGCACCGTTCATCTTCATCACTCCAAAGAAAGGCTCTCTCTCGTCGCTGGGTGATCCCATGCAATCTGCTTTTTCTGTTTGTTTTGAATCCTCAAATGGCCACCTCAGAATACCCGCTAATTGGACGTCAAACATGGAGGAATTTGAACAGTGCCACCAACAGCTGAAAGCAGGAGATACTGTTGTGATAGAAGTGGATATGGAAGCAGATCCACACACTGTCCAATTCTTTGTGAATGGGAAGACTGGAAAGCGATACGTGTCTGACATTCCTGATTCTGTGCGTGTGATGGTGTGTCCTTCCTTCGTCTTGTTATTTCCCCAGATGATCACACCTTGTGTAGGAACATCGTTTCGATTGAACAGCGTGACACAACTCACAAAACCGAGTCCACTCCCTCCATATTCAATGCAACTCAGATGCTAGCCCTGCACAACCCAGTACTTCTATTCACGAACAATGGGACTAACATGGAATTGTCCAACACACGAGCCTTTTACCTTCTGTTTCTTTTCATCACATTTCATCGCATTCTCTCTTACTCCACACTGTTCGATGAAACCCAAACGAGCGAGCCTTCAGAGCATCCTTCTCCATCAGCTCACTGAAGATGTCGAAATGATCAACATTTGGTTCGAAAAGTCTCGATAGTGCATTCCTGGTGCAGAAATCGCAATTGAGAGAGTTCACAGATTTCAAATAAGGGACACATTCGATGTCTGATTCTGCTGTTCCTGCTGAGACACTCCCCACTCCCAGTGCCCCTCCAGCAGATTCTGAATCTGCTCCAATCCAAACAGACGAACCACAACCTGTCGAGCCAAAACAGGACGACTCCTTTCCTGCTGAACCATCTTCAGTCGAACAGCAAGATATGAATAATCCACCTCTCCCCGCCGAAGAGGAACCAAAAGGGACAGCCCCAATTGAGATCGCCTTCCCAGCTGATCTTCCCGCTGAGCCTTCTCCCGAACCGAACCCTGCAACCCCCCAACCACTCGCAAAGGGCTCTTTAACTGACCCGAATCTCGAAGCTTTGTCACGCTCTGTGTACTTCCCGACTTGGTATCCTCTTCGCCACCCAGTCTTCCTCAGTGTGTACATTGGGTATCACACCCTCATGCTGGTGGCTGGAATCATCCTGCTGGTCACGCATATGTATTTTGCATTCGGTTTTTACTTCCCTGATTCGTTGGCCATGATGCAGGATGCTAAGCAAGACTCAATTATCATTGTATGACCAGCAACTCATCTTCATCGATTTTCCTCTCCCATCTCTCCAATACCCTCCCACTTTTTCTTACATCATCTCAATTTCATTTGTATCTCCTTTTTTTCTTTCCAGACCTGTCTTCTCCTCGACCTTATCCTTCGCGCAGTTGCTGTTGTGACAGAACTTCTCACTGGAAATGTTATCAAAAATATCTCTCCAAATAAATGGCGCAGTACACGTGGTCTTCCTCTGAAGATCAGCAAGAAGAAAGGAGGAACCAGAGTGGGGAAGATCCGATGGGTCTTGCTCTTCTTCATATATGTCGTTCAAACTGTGATTTCAATTCTTGCTTTGATCATGATTGGAATAGGCGGTGAAACTCTAATTGTATGCCTCCAAAATTTTTGTTTTTGAGGCTGAAAACCTTTTTTTCTGTCACCATCCTTTTATCCTTCAATTCGTCCATAATATGATTTCTCTCTTCATTTATTATTCCAGCAAGTCAGACTGAAGGATGGGAGTGGAGCATACCAGCACGGCACGACTCTTGTCACGTACCTCGAGCTGAACGCACTTTCCGTCTTTCTGACATTTGGCTTCTTCCTCGCCTCATTTTGCCTGCTCTTCACAGCAAAGAGTGAGTTCAAGGAAGTTGTTTCGATGAGAAAGAGTGCCGAGAAGGAGGGGGACGAGGAGGAGACTGCGGCGGAACAAACGAAAAATGAATAAAAGACTTTGACGTGAGTTGATATCATTATTTCTCTTTGTGTTTAAAATCATTGTTTTTATGACATTTCATCTTCTGTCTCGATTTTGTGATCCAAAACAACCATTCGATTCTGAACTCCAGAGATCATTCCAACATTTTTGTCTCCTTGTTGTCTCTTTAACGACATGCGAACACTCTACGGGGATCAGTATGTATCATCTTATGTCCCAAACCCTGCCGTCCCATACAATCTTTTCGAGCATGGTTTCGACTACACGACGAACGCACTCCAAACGATCGTTGCTGTCTGTCTCTCTCACCCTTCATTAATCCCTCCCTTCCTCGCTCCACCCACCGTACGTTAGGATCATTGCTTGACTCTCTTTGAAGTTAAATCATTTCGTCCCAAACGGTGGACCTTTCAACAAAGCGTCCTCTATCTTCTCAAACGACTCATCATCAACCTCACTATCTTCCCCTTGCGGTATACCGTTATCTATCTCATTCATTTCGTGCCAGTGTCGCCTTTTTCATCGCTTTTAATGTTGTCTTCGCAATGATCTTCGCCATTCTTCGTCTCATCCCAATCGTGTCATGGAGATTGTCCGCTCAGGTTTTCTTTCACCCTTATCACTCTTTAAGAAAGGAGCCATCGTCCTCTACGGTTACTGTTGGTGCATCTCGCTCGGAGTCATCTGGAAATTCCATGGCAAACTCCCAAAACATGAACCGAACATGGTGTATATCATAAACCACACGTGCATGTTGGACTATATGCTGGTGAACCTGAAAGGAGCTTTTGGAAGCGTCGGACAGAAAACACCAGGATTTCTTGGTCTGATCTCTTTTCCACAATTAATTCAATAAGGATGGATTATGAAAAACACAATCGATTGCTGCGACAACATCTGGTTCGATCGATTCATCCAATACGAAAAAGACACCCTTACCTCTCGAATCAAGGCCCGAATCCAAGACCCAAAAAAAGCCCGTCTCCTCATCTTCCCCGAAGGCATCTGCACAAACAACATATGCACTGTCCAGTTCAAACGAGGAGCTTTTGAATTAGACGCAGCTGTCGTCCCAATCGGAATTAAATATGGTCGAGACGTGTCAGATGCATATTACTGGCGACCGGGCTTTCTCTCGTGGTGTCTGGACCTGATGAAGTCGCCATGGGTCAAGGCGGACATTTTCGTGCTCCCAGCGATGACTCGGAATAAAGGGGAGAGCGTGGAGGATTTTTCGAAAAGGGTGCAGATCGAGCTCAGCGAAAAGACGGGACTTGTGCCAACAGCGTTCAACGGGTACTTGAAGTATTACACACCATCCCGCCAGCACATTTTAAGGGCCCGAAACATCTGCGGCGAAGAGTTGTGTGAGGCAATGGGCTGGGAAGTGAAGAAGACGCAGGATTTGGATATTCCGCCACTGCCAAGCCCACTCGCTGGGCAGGACGAGAAGCAACGCGAACATGTTGTCGAAACGTCGAAATGGGTTGTGGACAGCTCGAAAATGAAGGATACTGATTTTAAGTTGACCGAGCGAAAACGTGGAACCACAAAGGAAGATTGAGATGAAATTCTATTTTTTCCTGATTTACCCTGTGCTATGGATGTAATGAACTCACTTTTAAAACAACAGATTAAAATCATGAGCCGGATCCTCAAGCAACCACACTTTTTCATAGTGTGTCTATACTTCGAGACCAATCACCTCTCCAAATAATAACGGAAAAAGCATGTTGTTTCTTCACACAACGCCCATTTGTCCACGCGAGTGACAACAATTAAAACCAGAGTGAAATGCGAGACGAGAAACCATTATCCATCAACCAAATTCAACCCGCGCAACAATTCGTCAATTCTATCAAACGACTGCGAAGAGCGGCCCTTCGCATCCGCTCTGTTCGGCATTGTGGGCACGCCTTCAGAGATGCTCACCAAACGAGGAGCAGTCACTAATCCGCCTCCACGTTCGCCTTCCCCGTCTGCATACCCGTCCAAATTAGTTGTTCTGGTCCTTCGGGAGGTAGATGATGAGTGTGTCGAGACAGGCGGGAGCGACGAAATTGTGGACGGACCAGAAGGGATCTGTGTCCTGTCGGCAAACATCACTTCCATCCTTTCTCTGTTGTGTGAAGGGGAAGCTGTAGAAAAATCATGTTTTCTCAGAATCGTTGGATTCTGGCGAGATGGGGACGACTGAATTGGGTGTGGTGCGGAAGGGTGAGGAGGTGAGCGTTCAGCATCAATAACAACATCAATCGGCTGTTTTCTAATCTCGGAGGATGTTAGTCGATTGTTTTGACTGTTCTTGTCTTGAGGGACGTTTGTTCGTTGAAGAAGCATCGGAGAGGCGCTTGTTTCGATTTGTGGGTGAAGCGAGGACGATGTCACGTATCTTGTGTCGTTTTGGTTGGTTGTCGGAGGTGATTGGAGGCTTTCTTCGTGTTTTTCTATTTCTGCCCATCGTTCTCCCATTTCGGCCAGCCGAGTTTCGTTCTCCCCACATCGATTTTCTACATCATCCAAACGGGCTCCGTCCGCATTAACATCTTCGCGAAGCTCAGAAACTGCTTGTTCAAGCTCTGAAATCGTCTTTTCTTTCTTGACTATATCCAGTGTCATTATTTCCTGTTCTTCGCGTAATTTGGTCTGTCTTTCCGCGACTGTCAGAAGAGATGAAGCGGACTGTGCCACATCCTTCCCCACCTGAGCCAATAGCGTGTCAATTTGAGAAATGTGAATGGACGTGTTGTTCAGACGATCCTCGATCTCAAAAATGCGATCCTGCAATGTAAAGAGGTCTTGTTGAACACCATCGTTTCTTTCATTGCCCAGGTTTTGTTGGAGTGCCTGTGGTGGATTAAGAATCGGATCTGTCGCTTTCCAATCTTGCTGGTCCTGTCTCTTTGCTCCGGTGTGACTAAACGGTGTTTCCAGAACGGATTCACGTTGGTTTGGTTGGCTTGTTCTTCGAGATTGGGCAGTTTGCACTGTGGGCATCTTCCGCTGCGTGGACGGTGTCAATGACTTCAATTGTCGAGCTGTCTTCTTGTCCAGTGAATCAACAATCGACAGGAGTTCTCGAAGCGCAGAAAGTGGTGCTTTAACTTCCATTTCCTTCAGAATCACTGCTTGTTTCGCTTTCACTGCATCAAGTTCTTTTCGAAGATCGTTTGATCGTCTAACTGAATTTTCTTCCGCATTTCTCCGTGTTTCCTCCAATCCATTCCGCAGTGTCTCCAAATTTTTATCATGGGTGTCCTTAGCCAGTCGCAGGAACTCGAGTTGTTTGAACACATCCTGAACTTCCACTCCGGTCATTTCATCCTTCCGCTGTGACAGTTTCCCAGTTCGCGAGGGTGTTTGGATGGATTGACTTGATGGGCGAGACGTGACGTCATGCAGAGTCGCCTGGAGTCGTTCGTCAACAGATCTGGTGATTTCCGCCAACACTTCCTGTGTCCGAGTTGTGAAAGTTTGCATATCTGTCTGGTTGTGCATCAGTTGAGTTTCCAAAGAGTCAGATTGCGTGACAACCTGCGATAGCGTCATGCTCAGTGATTGAATTTTCAAATTTGTCTGTTGTCCATACTCTGTCAATCTGTTGTTAATCTGTTCAAAAATTGAGAATCACCTTTAAAATGACGAAATCATTCAAACTTGTTCAATTTGGGTCTTTGCTCTTGACACTGCCTCTTCAGTGTCACGCTGACTTGACACTTGTTCACCCAGCAACAACGAAAGCCTTTCAGCTTCTTTATCAGCAGACACAGCAAGCACACTATCAAGATAGTCTTTTGTGACAATATCGTCCACAATTGAGGTCAGAGAAGAGAGCTGTTCTGATGTCGGTCGTGCGTCCAGTTCATTGGACACACGTTCGAATTGTGAATGTATTTCTTCCGGATTAAGCTGAGAGCGACTGACATAGTGCTGGAGGACATCCGACAGTTGTGATCGTGAAACCATGTTGGATAGCGAATCGTTCAGCTCATCTTCAAGAACCATTTGCTTTGACAGAACCTGAAGAGTAAACGATAAGAAAATCAAACGTCCAAGTCCTTGAGATTGGCTTTGTTTTGAAGAACGACAATTAAATCCCGCAGACTCGACTCAATATCCCCGACTCTCGTTTCCAGATTTGCCTGGCTTGTCATCACTTGATTGAGACGATGTTCGGTTGTGGACAATGTTTGTCCGAACTCTGCGAGAGGTTCCAAAGGAACTGAGCTTGTCTATCATCGAGATGAGGTGAAGAGAGAAGAGGACCAGACGAGTCGTTTGATCTCTTTGAATTCGGTTTCACGCTGTTTTGAGAGTTCCTGCACAACAAGATGCAACTGAAAAAAGTTGAAATAAGATCGTAAAATGGACAAAACTGCGACAAACTTTTTGAATTTCTCGATTTTTCACTTCAAGTTCATTTTCCAGAGTTTGAACTTGGTGAGCTGTTCCTTCAACAACTTGGGTTAAATGACCGAGCAGATGCGACACATCACGAAGTGACAACTCATCGTTGTCATCACCGGGCCGATTTTGAGCTGAAGGAGAATCCATTTTGGATGAGATCTGTAGATTATGGGATCGAATTTCGAACTTCAGAATGGGATCTTCACAATCGAAGTCCACCCGCTATACTGATGGTACGTGTCTTCTCTTGATTTATTGTTCCTTCTTGAATCTGCAGCTACCTCAAATACCCTGAATTGGACCGGACACGATCAAGTCTCTGCTCCTGAGAGTATGTCTCGCCTTTCGTGACATTTTCCAACATGAATTTACAGCTTCCACATCGTTCTTATCTTGGGATGGATTTGGTCCAGTCTCTGTTCCCGAAGGTCGTTCAATCTTCTTTTTCATTTTGACCTTCAGATGCCAAACCCTCCCCATCGTTCTTAAATTGGGACGGACTGAACGTTGAATCGAATAATGCCTACACGCCAATCTTCCTGTCACTTGTGAAAATGTTGGAGGAAGGCAATGTGTTGGATGAGGATCAGCAATTGAAAGCAGCGAATTTGTTGAAAATCCTGCATTCATCACAACCGATTCCAATCGATAACCTCTCTGCTCATCTGTTTCCACACAGCGAAGACAAAGATAAAGTTTTTCTGGATCACATATGGATTGTAATTCAATGTCAATACTCAATTATTGTGACGGAAGGACTGTTACTGCTCACAAAGTGGTTCCACAATTCGCCTCCCGATGTCATGTTCTCCTTCAACAAAGAAGGAGGAATCACCAGGCTTCTGATTTGATCCCAGTGATCCCAGTCGGATCTGATCCCACTAAATACCTACAATACCATTTCGTTTCTTTCATTTCAAAAAAGTCTTCTTATATATGATATTTGAATGGAAAAAAAAGTAAAAAGGAAAATGGTCACTTCATAGATCATGAAAATGCAAACTTTGGGTGCTGCTGTTTCAGTTTGTTCTACAACAATAATTATTAAAACAAGTCGATAATGCGTTATTATGTCTTCTTTGATGGTTTTTTCTCACTGACTAAAGTCAATGAAGGGAATACATCGAAAAAAGAAGTGTTGGTGATTGTGATCGTGCGTGTTTTTGGGAAATAAGAGCTGTCTGAAATATTGAAGAGCATTATGTGAAAACAAGAAGTGAATTGAACATGATTAATGAAGTGATAATGAGAAAATCTCAAAGGAAAAGAGTTGAAATTTGATCTCAGTCCAAATTTAGGCACTGACATCAATTGATCCCAGTTTTACCTATTTTGATGGGACTACTCAGATGCCTGGGAATCACCCATCTGATGCATTTCTTCAGACCCCACATTCGACACATCAAAGAAAACGAAGCCTTCCACGACTCTTTCATGTCCCTTCTGAATCGCGCAATCATCGATGGAACGGCCAATGGAATGCTCGAAATACGAACCTGTGGTGTTAAGGCATCGGAACCAATCATTCGAGATACGGTTTTGAAGAATATGATTGTTCCATCCAGCCAATATGTGGAACATCTTCTTCGTCGGAGCTTGCGAATCCCATTACTGATTGAGAATCATGACGTGTACAGCTTCATCTTTCATCTGTTTGACATCGCCATCCGGCATCATCCAACAATGCTGTTCCTGCTCTCATCTTCAATCCCAAAAGCTTTACCTGTCATTCTCTCTGAAAGACATTATGATCCCACAGTTGCTTCTCTCTTATCGCAACTCTCGTTTTTTCCGTTTAACGTGAGATTCGGAAGAAGAGATGTGCGTGGTCGAATTCACGATCTGATCCCAATGCTGCGAAATGAAGGACTGGAGGATGGAATCGAACAGAAAGTTACATATAGCGTGTGCAAGTCCAACTTTCATGACATCACAGGCAAATCGTTACGTCTGTGCAATCAGCTTGGATCGAATGGTTCATTTTCTCGATAGACATGCTCAATTCCCGGACGCTCGAATCCCATTTTGTCACTTGTTATCCCGATGGCCCGCGGAGGTCACCTCGCTAACCACGAGATGACCTGTCTTTGTTCTTGTCTCTGCTTTTATAGTTACTTTTCTTCCGTCGATTGCATTCAGATTCTGTTCTCTCTTCATCTAAAAGAATGATTAACCAGACGGATTGGTAGAAGAAGTGGCAACAAATTTCGGAACGGGTGATAATGATTCAAACCAATAATTGCATTTTCAAACTTCCGAACGTCAGTCGGATATGATCGAACCAAAGGAAAAATAGTGTCGAGGAGGACTCACAACACAGCGTTCTATCGACACACAAAACATCTATTCATCTATTCCTTGCTCTGAAATACCATGTCCTTCGATAACCATTCAACAAACATTCAAATGGACAACACCAAAGCGGAACAAACAGTTTGACGACGTTCTGTCCACATCATTCTCTAATACTTCCAGCTCTTTCTTGAAATGATTATACGCCGGATATGTGGCGACTGCATATCACTGCGCCCAGTGATGCTGAATGCCCTCCTCATTCTGGTGAAGGGTTTGTTTCAACCTGATTTCAGTTCATCTCGTTGATATTTTTCACAGACGATGATTGGACCCGCTCTGCCATTCGGGACATGAACTACTTACAAGCCGTTGAGCGATATTGTGAGATGACGTCAGGAGATGCAGTTCCAGTCTGATTCTTGTTCGGTCACATTTTCAGTCGAGTCTCCCAGAATTGTTGTGTGTGCTTGGTATGATTTGCATTTCCATGTTGTATTGTTGTTTCTCGTGATTTTATTCATCAGGAAAATCATCAGAAGATGAATTGGATCGCATCTGTCAATCGTCGATTCCCTCCTTCCTTCTCCAATCGATTCTCGTCACAAAGAACACCACTGTGATCACTGAAGTCTGTCCTCCTCCACGTTCCCTTCATTATGTCCAGATCGGATATTGTCTTCTTTTGTTGATTTCCACTCTTCGATCGTCTTCCCTCTTCCTCGCCCACCACAAACCCAAATTTCTCGCGTTCATCAATCATTGTCTGAATCCAATGTTCTCTCTTCTTTATTCCTCAATTCTCCCCCAACTGTGTTTCTCCCCACATCCTCAAATCTCCACACTTCCGCTCAACGTGCTCTTCCGATCCAGTGATGTGTATGAGACTCGTGAATTCCTCCAAAAACTCAAAGTTCCGTCTGTCTCGACTGAAAGCTGTTCGAAGCCAGTTCCCTTTGCCAAACGACTGTGTGGAATGCTGGCCGAACATGTTTCACAAATGAAGTCACTCTTCACTGAATCCACATCTGACGATCCAACCATCTCTTCTCTCTCCCCCACACTTCCCGAAGACTCCCCACTTCTCTTCAGAAACGCTGTGTTGGAAATGCTTTGCGAAGGATTCTCTCTCATCGAGAAGCTCCTCGTCGGCTCGGACCATATTTGTGAAGAAGTCTGTCTTTTGTCACTCCTCATCATTTTTAGATTTTTCTCGATTTCGGCCTTGCTCCTCTTCTAAAATCAACCATCGTCACCTGTCTTGATCTGCTTGATCTCACCAAAAGTGAACCAAATTGTGTTCCTCCAGACCAAACTGAGCTTCTGGTCAAAGTCATCGACTGCTCGTGGAAATCAACAATTCGAATTGACGAGTGCAGCTACTTAACATTCGATCGAGTCTTCGAAAACACTGTTTCCAATGCTTCAGTGCTGTGCTCACTTTTGGAGCGGACCTGCCGCCACTCGTTGCCCACATGTCACACCCATCTTAGAATGGTCGATATCTTCTGTTCCAGACTCCCTCACCGGAATCATCTCTTGCTGAAAGAGGATCTGATCCACCGAGTCATCAATGCATCCCAACCAACGACAGTTCCAACAACACACAAACGATTCCACATCACTCTCATCAAGACTTTGGAGGAGCTGATCAAGAGACCACCATTCATCATGACTCCGGAAGAGAAGTGGAGAAGATTCCGCCAGCTTCAATTTCAACACGCGTTGAAACCAGCCCAGCAGTATCTTCAGTTCATTGTTCAGCGAGAGGAGTTCAATTTCACCGTTCCTGCATATCTCCGACTGGATGTCATCAGAAGTGATACTCTGATGATGCACACAATTCAACTCGAGCGAGATCTGTTCACAGATGGTGAGATTGTGGAGACAGGAAGAGAGGAGTGGGAAGTGGGGTGGTTGGTGGAGATGACAAACGAGAAAGAATTGGGTGTGAGATTGAAGTACATCAGAGAAGATGATGAGAGGATGAAAAGCGACGAGAAGTCGAGATGGAAGAAGAGAGTTGAGAGACGACGAGAAGCAGGACATGAAGATGCGATGGAAGGATCGCTGATGAGGCAAATTGAGATGTGGGGAACAGAAATAACGGCGTATCTTCAACATGTGGGAGAGGAGAGTGAGATGAACACACAATATGGGAGGAATAGAGAAAGACGATGAATTACGAGGTAAATTTCAAGTTCATGCCACATTAAAGATGAGACGAACCTTCAGGAAGAGACTTTGTTGTGGATAGTGAAGAGTCCATTGCGTTCTAGTTGTGATCAAACCACTTCATGAGCTTTTTTACGTGGGACGACGATTGAGCAAACAATATTCATTCTGTGTGATTCAATTTGATGAGAAAAAGCTGAAGTGAAACAAAATTCCGTCCAGAGAGGCAGCAATCACGTGACGGAGAGGCAGAAGAGGGGGAATCCCGAGTGTGGCATATTTGTCAATAATCACGTTCTGGAATGTTCGCTCCGTAAATGATGAGCAAACGGACTGAATGTTCGATTGTAAGCATTCGAATTTTTCCATAATCGGTGGCAATAGTTCGTTGTTCGAGCGCGTCGTCATATCCATCGCTTCTCAGCGAACGAAGAAGTATTGCCCATAATGAGCGAGTCCGGGCACCTATATCTGCCCAGTCAGCGAACTTGAGAAAGCGAGAGAGATAGGAAGATCCAGGACAAAATCCAAGGTTGGTCGATGATCAGGACAGATCATGAGTAGATCAGTAAGAATATACACAAATCTTTTCGAGAGCGTTTGATCCATGATCGAATTGGGTGATTCTCTTTGAAAAATCGCAAAACACTAATGTGCGTCACCAAAAATTATTTTTTGCGGAATTACCATTCGTCTGTTCAGTCGACTGAAAATGAGTGAATTACCGGATTTCAAGGAAGATCGCGTTCGACATCTCCTTTTTTTGTTCAGGACTCTTCTGCACATTTTTTGTAACAAAACAGGTCCAAAGACAAACTACCGATAATTTACAACAGAAAAAACCAATTCTGTGTGAGAGCACTGGCATAAACTCCTCCATTGAAGAAAAAGACACGAAAAGTGCGGATTGACAGATTCAATATTCTTGATATATTAGGTCCGTAACATTTGTTGAACGTGTCTAACAGAGATTCTCTCAGGGAAATACTGAAGGACCATGGTGTTTGAGGCGAGGTAGTACAGATTGATGACGATTGAAAAATGAGCATTCATTTTTGGGTCTACAAGACCAGAAATGAATGAATAAAGACAAACCAGCGAGCGAAAACTATCGATAAAATCCGATTGAACGATTTATGTGAGAGTTATCTCGTTGTGTTCAATGTTCCGGCGCACCTCAAAAAAATCCCGAGTATCTGAACATGAGAAGGAAAGAAATGGTACAAACCATGTTGTGAGTGTGTAATCCACAGTTTGATGTCGGTTTCATCATTGATATACTATAGAACAGAAGACTGATGGGTGATTAGTCGCCTGAGCATCGGATCCGCGATAAAGTTCGCCAACATGAAGAAAAGACGAAATTCACACCTTGAACATGGAGAGAGCACCTGTGACGGTGAGTAGAGGGTGTTTGTCGATGAATATCAACGTACAGGCGCTGGAGTGACGGATGCGATTTTTGAAAAAGAATCACCCAATTGCGGTTTGCGCAAAGCCATCGAATATACTCCTCCGATGGAAGAAGACCTTGATTTAACACTGTCTCACGAATAGGTTGTTGTTCTTGATGTTCATTCAGGTCGAGACCGTTTAATCCGATCAGCAGGGCTGGTCTGAAAGATCCATTGATGATGAGGATAAGAGAAATGTGGGACGAAATTTTTGAAGTCATTCAAAAGTACGAGCTCAAAAAATGAGATCTGAGGAAGGCGATATTTTTGATAAATCTGACTTTGGTTGGGATCTATTCAATTGTTTCAGGGTTTTTTTGCGGTTGAGATGAGATTCAGGCAGGAATGATACGAACGATTCCCATAACATGGACCATTTTTTATTCACAAGTTTCTGTGAGCTCCACACGCTGCCATCGTCCTTTCACACTCGCTTTTTCGAGATTAACAATCATCGCCAGACCAATTTTACCTTCTTTATCATTAGATTTCGAACTTGATGAATCTGGCGAAGCCATGCCTCTTTCTGCATACATCCTCTCAAAATGATTGACAAAGAGCTGTCATCATCATCTATTGCATATTCATCATTGATATCGTCTCAAACATCTCCCAGAGCTCACCAAAGTCGTACAAACAAGCCTTCAACACGAATCCTGTCTCAAAAGCTGATCTCCCCTTTCTCTCATTCTAAGACACACTAATCCCAAGTGGAATGGATTCAATATCATCATCTGATCCATCTCCTCTCTAATCACACGAAAACACGCCACATTTTCCATCAACGTCTCATTCGTCTGGAACAGCCTCTCTGTTTGTGTCACAAGCGACCTTCACAAACAACGCTACGTTTGATTACGGAGGCGCCTTTTTTTGAATCCAAAAGATACCAGTTGGTCAACAACTCCTCGTTCACCTTCTTCAACAACCACAAAACAATACGGAGGAGTAATTGGCGTTGGAGGCAAGTTTTCAGTTGCTGCTGGAGAATGGGCATTCCGAACATGCCAGTTTGGGAACAACGCGTGCTCTGGGACAGACATGTATTTCGAAGACAAGTCTGCCGCTGGGCAGGGCAGAGGGGGAGACACTGAGGAACAATCGGCGTCAGAGACAGTTTTTTGATCTCCCAAGCAACCACAAAACCACCTGGAGTCGGCAATGCGGTGATCAAGTCAACTAACTCACGGTCCTAAAAATGAGTAGAAAGCACAGTCATCGAATGCATCTGACCTTTTGAAATCATTGGAACAGCTTGTGGAAGAGTTTGATTGATTTTCAATAATTTTTTATCACTCTTAACTCGACATTTCACCGTTTTCGTCAGACAGACTCGAATTATCGTCCCTCTACACACTCCCTTGTCGATAAAAGTCAGATTCACAATTAATGAGTTGTGTGATATGCAAAACAAGAACCTAAAACATGAGAAAGCATGTCCAAAAGAGAAAGAGAACGATACAAAAAAATGGAGAGATCTCGGAGTCAAGGGCACTACATTTTACCAAAACGATCGTACATAATTGTACAATCATCATTCTCCAGTTATTCATGACCTATTAGACAGTCCACTTGAAGCTCTCGAGTGGGAGGACGATGGAGTGAATTCAATCTGAGACGATCGTGGTGGAGTTGATGTATGTCGGTAAAAGGCATACAACGACCTTGGCTCGTGTTTGTTCCAGGGAAGGGAAGATGCGAACGCGTAGAGGGATGAGGACGAGGGAGTGGATAGGTGACGAGGCGGCGACCGCGTTGGAGAAGCAGGGCGAGAACCCGACGAGCCAGTCGACTGAGACGGCGCAGAAAACTGAGAAGAGCGATTGGCTGCTGTTGAGGGTGGCGTATTTGGGGGAATTTAACGTCGTCGAAGAGAGCGATCTGATCTGGTTCCTCGCTCCTCCAATAGACGACGAAGATGAAGGGAGTGTTGATGGCCCAACTGCATCTGACTTCCTTCTGTGCTTTGTGACTTTGTATGAGGCGATAAGAGTCCAGAATGACGCGCCGCAGAAGAGGGCGAGGAAGACGACGCTGGACGTGTTCACACAATGAGTAGTGTCCTGACGATGCAGTTAATGGCTCATTCATGCGATCGTTCAACTTCAATCGAGACGAGATGGTTGGGTTCATGAAGTTTGATGTTGTGTTGACGTTTGGAACAGTTCACTGATTTTTGTTTAAAGTCGAAAGATAGTTCTCGGGGACTGACGGATTAGTGCGTGTGGAACTCTTTTGGGTGTAATTGGAGTTAGAATTTGGTCTGGATGATTCGAATGATGAATGCTGTTCGGAATGGTCCGAGCTTTGGTTTGATGGCTTTTCTCTCGGTTCTTGGTCCTTCACATTGATGTCAAAGCGATCCTTCTTCGTCGATGTCTGTAAAATGGAGAAAGAAAGTGGTTTCTTCTTGTGTTTCTTGATGTTCAAATTCTTGAGAGAAGAGGAGAGCGATCTCAGGTGATTTGCTGGAAGTGTGGCTGGATTTTGAGAAGATGTGGAAAAGAGAGATGACACTGCTGACGATCCAGGTCGAAGTGCTGTGATTGATTGTGAGGATGTGAAAGTGGAATTTTACTGATTTGAACGAACAGAATCCGTTCTTGAGAGCGATGGAGCTGCTGTGGAGAGATTTGACGTCGGCGATTCCATGCGTGGTGAAGAGGGCTGTCGTGAAGTTCCATACGAAATAGTGGAGGATCGATTTGATGATTCTGTAGTTTGGGAGTATGGTTGTGCTGAGGAGTGGTACGACGAGGGAGATGAGGGCCTGTTGTAGGTTAGTGACAATGATGGTTTCCTTCGTGTTCCGACAGTGGTGGACATTGTCACAAGAGTAACTGAAATGGATGACTGATTTGCATTGCTCGATTTATAAGCTGAGGATGGCTTTGAGAGAGTCTCTGATTCAGAATCCCGAATAGACCGATATGAGGTGGGACGTTCTTTGGGATGGAAGACAGAAGAGCCTGTCGCTATCGAGGAATTTGCTTTTGTGAGATCTGACTGGTTCTCCGATGTGAACGCTGTTTGGACGTCTGAGTTTCTCTAGACCATGACAGGGACATAATTATCTGGTGAAATACGAAGAAACACGATGATTCTTGATCAAACCCAGAAAACAACCAGCTCACACACTTGATGTCACAGAATGTGATGACACGAACCTTAATTGGAAGTTTTGAATTGATGCTGTTTTGAAATGGCTTCAGGCTAAAATCTAATAGCCTAAGTCTTCTAGAGAATGAGAACCGTTTGTTATCCAACTCTTCCTTCTCATATGTTCAGCAAGATTCAAATGATGTTGTCCAAAGTTCGTTGAATCACCGTGACTCCTCCCGATGAAGCTGATGATCGGAGCCACATTGCCATCGTCATTTTGGGGAATCTGTACCTTCACCAAGCTTCTTGACAAAATTATCAAGCGATTCGGAATTGAGGACACGACCTACGAGCACGACCTCAATCTTGATTTCAATTTTTTATATAGAGCGAACAAACG
This sequence comes from Blattamonas nauphoetae, assembly GCA_033064195.1. Classification (NCBI taxonomy): domain Eukaryota; phylum Preaxostyla; order Oxymonadida; genus Blattamonas; species Blattamonas nauphoetae. The sequence goes on from JARBJD010000300.1 coordinate 23,127, forward strand.
AATGAAGCCTTGAAGCAGACAAAGCGGAAGTCGAAGAGAAAAATTTCACCAAAAAATCACTCGAACCACAATGCAAGAAGGGATGCTGGGTCACCAACCTCATCTGCAACAGTAAATGCGGCAAAAGTGAAGACTGCGGTTGTTGCAAAGACAAATGTGGCGATCTGGAAACCACTCAAAAGAGGATGCGTTGAACGCTGCGACAGATCAGTACAGCATCGACGAACGCAAACAGGATGTATATGTGAATGAATAATGTAGCACACAGCTGAACGCGATCAAAATGACCTTCTCTCTCAGATTCCTCCATTCAGACGTGAACGGGTCATAAGACAAAAAGAAGAACTCAAATCTGATTTGAACCGAAAAATCGGGAGACCATGGTAAATATGATGCCCTTTCATGAATTGAAGAAGGTCCGAACACATTGAAGCGGAGGGAAGAAGGAGTGTGTCAGACATCGAGAATCGGAATGTTCGGAAGCACGCTCGTCGAAGCAGGATGTCTCGCGTCGAAACCAGAGTGCTTCCCACCACACGCCCGTCACTCTGCTTTCAGTCGACGCCTTCCAAACACCATCTGTCCTTCCCATTTCACCCTCTCGCCTCCCTTCCCTGCGCCACAGCCTGCACAGCACCACGCTCCCCTCTCGCCTCCGCTCCGACCGTCACACCCTTTGTCGATGCTTCGCCAGCCTTCCCTACTCATTCACCTGCTGATTCAGTTAGTCACCTGAAAACCCGGGAGTAAATAACAAATCGGTAGTTTTTTTTGGGGTCCCAAAAGTGAATAGTAACACTGGATTTCCGATTTTTTCGACAATTTTTCAATCTAAATGACATTTTTATGAATAAATGAAGTGTCCTAGGTGGTTCAGAACAAATAGTTTTGATTACCCAGCATGATTGTCTCATGGACTTGAAAAGTTGATCTCGTTGTATCTTCATAACCAGACAAAATTTTGACCTGAAATTTTCGCGAAAATGAATGTTTTGAGAAATGTAAACTTTTGATATTTCAACTTTTTTCTTCGACGATCACAAAATCATGGTTTTTCATCGTTTTTCGAGGAATTTTCAGAGAGTCTTCGAACTTGTCACTCACCATTCACCTTGTATGCAAAATTGACCAGTTTGATTCGATTGTGACAGTGTTGACATCATTTTGATGAATTTTGAAAACGGGATTCCCATCTGATGCACGGTGAGAAGTCAATTTCAGACATCCGTTAAAAGTGGATTTCACATTCTCTCGAGGGGGAAAAATTTTTGAAAAGTTGAAATGTCAAAAGTTTACATTTCTCAAAACATTCATTTTCGCGAAAATTTCAGGTCAAAATTTTGTCTGGTTATGAAGATACAACGAGATCAACTTTTCAAGTCCATGAGAAAATCATGCTGGGTAATCAAAACTATTTGTTCTGAACCACCTAGGACACTTCATTTATTCATAAAAATGTCATTTAGATTGAAAATTGTCGAAAACCACTACAAATTACCGATTTGATTTATCCCGGGTTTCAGGTGACTAGTGACAGGACAGACGTCGATTGAAAGCAGAGTGAAATTTAAGTCAACAGAAAGGAATCAATATAAAACTATCCGTTCTTCACTTTCATTTCAGAAATTTCTTTTGAACTTCTCTCTCTCCATGAAATGAAAAAGTGGAGAGAATTGGTCAAGAGTCACCCCAAACACCACAGAACCACCTCTGCACTCCTCCGTTCCGCTGGGAAGCGATGTCTGGGCCCAAAACCTGCAAGAACGGAAAGTTGCGACCGTTCAGGACGGGCATCGCCTAGCTCTCATCCCTGGACAACGTCCAGAGAATCATCGGGGGCCGGATGGAGGAGGTAGGTGAGAGATTCAGTGACGTGAGAGGCAACAGGGGAAGGTTGTGATGTGTGAATCGGGTACCTCAATTTTCAGGGGAAAAACTCGATCCCAGGGGAATATCTCAATCACAGGGGAGAATCTCAGTCACAGGGGAAAGTCTCAATCACAGGGGAAAATCTCAGTCACAGGGGAAAATCTCAGGCCACAGGGGAAGAATCTCAAGGACAAGGGGATTGAAGAAGAACACGATTTTGAACATGTTTGGTTTAGCGGTAAGTACGTTGGACTTTGAGACGGCGGACCCGGGTTCGATTCCTGTCAACGACTTTTTTTCCTTTTTTATTTCATTTTTTTCAGATATCAAATATTCTCTCTGTTTTCAATCCCTTTTTCTGCAAAAACTATTCATAAAGACTCTACGAGGAACAAAGCGTTGCTGATGAGCGGGCGATCACGATCCTCCATTGGTTTTCAAATTCCGGCATGATTCCACAAAATAACTCAACACACAACATAACAATGAAATGTTTGATGTTTCTTTGTGCTCCATTCACAATTTCACATTCACTCATTCTCACAATCTTTGTTCTTTTCACCCAAGGTCGAACAGTCTGTTCATCCATCTAATCGATGCGTCGAAGGCTAATCTTGAGACTGTGCACTTTCGGTTGATGTTATCAATATGCTTACCTCCCGTTTGTCCAGTTTTGTCTCAAAGACATCCTCATCATCTCTAGATTTGTTGATGGATGACTCTGAGCCTCCCGATCCTTCGACTCAGCGACTACCACTCTATCCAAGGCCAGAATCAAAACAAGACACGTTCCCCACTTCAACAACACCGCTACGTATTTTGTCTATCTCAGCGAATCTCACAGATGCGTTTTCGCTCAAAGAACTGGATTGACAATCACACCCTTCTTATGGACAATTGATATCAAATAAACTGATCTAGTTGAACCAGACGCAACTGGAAGGAACAATGTGGCTGAAGAAGAGAGAGGAGCAGCTAAAGAGAAGGGCGGAGAGGAAAAAGGAGAGCGAGATCGGATATGGCACCACGAAGAGAAGACTCAACACGATCCCACCGAAAGCACCGAACCTGTCGTTACTTCTCCCAATTTCGCGTGATAATACACCGAAGCGATCTTCCTCTCTCTTCTGAGCCATCTCGAAGAGATTGCGCCTTGTTCCGACACACTCAGCTCAACTGCGCACAACAGTGGATTGTTTGTTTTATTCGTTCTATTTTCTCTTCATTTCCTGTCCTCACCACTCACTCCATCTCCCTCCTCCCTTTTCTCTGTTGTGTCGCTCTTCATTCCTCTCTTCCATTCCCAGCCGAACCCGTCTCTCTCCAACAGCTCATTATCCGCTCTAAATCCACACAGACACACTTATAGATAAAACAACTCACTCGTTCAATCAATCCATATCGACACAGAACCACAACCAGAGAGCCTCTCTCCAGTCCCAACCCCTCAATCCACACCAATCCGCACTCCATCGCCAGCTCCGACCAAAACCTCCATTTTTAGCAGAAATCGGACTCAAAAGACACAAAACCAATATTCGCTGTCTCCCTCGTCCACAGTTCAAGCAGCGCCGATACAACCACCCTTCCAGTCTCCTTTCCCGTTCATTGCAGAGCCAGCTGAAGATCATTTCAAAAGCGAGCGAACACTGGCTCAGTTGGAGTCGTTTTTTGGAGCAACGCTTTGTTCCTCGTAGAGTCTTTATGAATAGTTTTTGCAGAAAAAGGGATTGAAAACAGAGAGAATATTTGATATCTGAAAAAAATGAAATAAAAAAGGAAAAAAAGTCGATGACAGGAATCGAACCCGGGTCCGCCGTCTCAAAGTCCAACGTACTTACCGCTAAACCAAACATGTTCAAAATCGTGTTCTTCTTCAATCCCCTTGTCCTTGAGATTCTTCCCCTGTGGCCCGAGATTTTCCCCTGTGATTGAGACTTTCCCCTGTGACTGAGATTCTCCCCTGTGATTGAGATATTCCCCTGGGATCGAGTTTTTCCCCTGAAAATTGAGGTACCCGTGTGAATCGAAACAGAAGTTAGTGAAGTGGAAGGTGAAGTGGGTGGTAATGGTCTGGCAGTGCCGTCTTCCTCCTTCCTTTCTGATAATCTCCTTCCGACTGCTTCAAGAGTCGCCATCATCTCTTGATTCATATGTTTTTTGGTGGTTTGAATGAGGCGATGCTCTTGTAATTGCTCCATTCTTTCGTTTTGAGAATGTTGTTTGAAGGATGGAGTCTTCGGAAAAGGAGTCGCTTCGGTATCCATATTGATACAAAATCGATGTAGTAGAATAGGAGAGGTCAAATTCGTGATTAAATTGAGTGAGGCTGGTGGTGACGTCGAGATGAAGGAAGACGGAGATGGTGGACAATAGGGAGCGAAATCATCGTTCCCTTCAACTGGGATCTGAAAGATATCAACTATTCAGAATTTGAGCTTCAAGAAAATAATAAACCATGAAGATCTGGACGACGTTGCGTGCTTCTCAGAGATCGAACCTGGCTTTCACTTGATGGAGGAGAATGCTCAAGTACGTATTGTCGGACCTGATCGTTGGCCATCAGATCAATATGCTACAACAAAATAATGAGCAAAAATGATCAACTTTCTTTGATTCTGGTGGTCCTTGCCTGTTTGGGCAAAAAGGCCTCTGTCGTCCATTCATCCTCTGTTTCGCATTTAGATATGCTCCTATAGTCACATCTACATGCGAGTCGGTGAGTTCCGCGAAGCTGAAGTGCATTGCAAGCACTTCTAGCAGCATGACTTTCTCGTGTGGGCCGAACAGCGGGTATCGGTCGCTGAGAGAGAGAAGTAACTGGTTCAATTTTGCTGAAAGCTTCTAATAGAAAACAAAACAAACCTGTGTAGACTCTTCGCACTTCTATTCCCAGAACTTTCATTTCGTGATAGATCTGAAGCGCTCTCAGAAGAGGTTGGCTTGGATCAATCGGATACATTTTCCGAAGTACTGAAAACAGTTGATCTCCATGTGATGAGATCGTTGTCTTAGTTAAAGAATGGTAAGGAATGGTTGGCTTGGGTCGGCATGTCCTCCTCCAAAAACCCGTGTCCTATGATAGGACACGGGTTTTTGGCGCTTAATTAGGCGATGAGAGGGTTCTGTTCAAAAAAGTATGTAGATGTTGTAATGTGATGTGGATACCTTGATTCTGAAACGCAGAGGGTATTTTACACTCATTTTGAATGAATCAGAAGCTGAAAGTGTGAACTAGATTGGATCAAGAACAAAACAATAATGAAGGTCCGATCAGTAACAAATTTCGACAAAATTCTCTTCATTGTTCACATTTATCACAAAATTGGGAAACAGAAACGACATAAATCGGAAATTGATGAACGTGAGTTCAGAGAAATTCCAGATGCGAGAGATCTGAGCAGACAACAAAGCAGTTCGTATCTCAACATCCGCGAAGCCTATTTCGTTCCAATGGTCAATGTTGTCTTTTGTAAGCATCAAATCATCCTCTCCACTCGTTCGGCCTCTTCCTCTCATTCCTTCGCACACTTCTCCATCGACACTTGCAATGGCTTCAACTTTATCGGTTTGGAGATCTCGCTCGGATATGCCAAGAGGTGAGTCGTTGGTGAGTGTGGCCTGTCCAATCTCTCGTCGAATGATGGTGGGGCAGAGTCTGGTGGGGATGAGAGCGGTGTCTGCGATTTGTCAGGTATTCTGCTTGATGTCACTCGTCTAGATCGACGCTGTCTTTCAGAGTTCCCTTTCGTTCTTCCGGCCCTGTTCTTGTGGTTGTTCTCCGGTTCCCTGCCTCACCTGGCCCTTCCGTCACTCGTCTTCTCGCATGCCTCTTCACCTCCTTAAGACCTCTTCTTCACCCTGTGTCCCACCCTCTGCTTCATCAAAACCTTTCATGCTTCATTGTTCAGCTCCCCAAGTCAAGGTTGATCGCGAGCGATTCGATGTGGATGTGGAGTTGAAGATCGTGTTGATTTGTTTGTCTTTCAACTCCCATGCCAGGTGGGAATTGCAGAAGAAATTGCATTTCGTTATTTTTATCTTGAAGCGGGCGAATGTGAAGAGAGATGGCGGGGACAGGCAAAGGCGCAAGAAGACGCTAGGGTGGTTCGAGGAATGGAGGAGCTTGATGGGGAAGAAGAACGAGAAATTATCAAAGAGACATAAAGAAAGGTAGGAAGATCGAACCTGTGCAAGTTTAACATTTTGTCTCGTTCAGGAGAGAGGCTGATAGAACTGGGAGTTGATCTCACCTGAAGTAAGATTAGTATGAGATATCGAGTTGAATAGCGTGTTTCCTTTGTTTTATGATGATGAGGTTGGATTTGATTTGTCGAGAGAGGCTGATTTGGACAAGGGGGATGTTTGTGAATTGAAGGTGAATCGAATGGATGCTTTGGATCCTGTCATGAAGAGACTTAAGAGAAGTGATCACGTATTGACTTGAATTGAAGTGGTGTTTCGTTCTGTGGGTTTCTTCACAACGAGACACGAGTGTTGTGTAGAGAGGAGGAGTGATGGTGAAAAATTCGGTCTCTGCACGTTTTTCTGTTCGTCTTTGAAGTTTGTTTGCGACAGACACCTTCCGTAGAGTGATGGTGAGTCTCAATAAGTCGATTTTGCGATGACAATCGTTTGTTTGGTAAGATCCCAAAGAATGGACAGATCCGAACTAATACGAGAAATAACAACAAAAAATGAACGAAATTGAGAGCAGACATAGTGAGAAGGAGGAAGTCAGAGATTAACACTTTGCTGTTTGGAGGAGTGAGACTTGTGATTGTCGAATTGTGACGCAGAGAGAATCCATGGGTAGAGTGTCTCAGGACGAGGATGGAGAGTGTAAATCAGGCAGAAAATTTATCTGATAGTCAAAGAAGATCATTGAGAATATGAATAGGGGGTGAAGGAAGCAAGGACGAACTGAAGAAAAGACGAGCAAATTAGAAGAAGGATTGAATAAGATATTGAAAAATGAACAATTGAATAGATGAGGCATGGAATAAATGAAGAGATTAGTGGCACACTTCAATTTCCAGAAGCTTATCGAACTCCAAATGTGGCGATGGTGCCGATCGAGCCTCGGTTGAGTTCACCATCTTGGCTGATGAGAGAGAAAAGAAGGAGACAATATGGATGAAAAGAAAAGAGAAAGGAAGAGGCGAATAGTTCGCAAGAACGAGAAGAGAGCAGACATTCTTTCAGCGTTGTGTGAATCTGTTTGTCCCTGGTTCAATGACTTTTCAAGCACATCTTAACTTTGAATTACTGATGCGTCTATCACTTCTTTTGTTCATTCCAGTCTTCCATATCCCACGTCTCCTCACTCTCATCTTGGATGATCTTGTCTTCAGTCTCTCATACTTCAACTCCTCTTCATCACTTAATGTCCATTTCTGATGTATTCCTCTCATCTTGTCTCTACTCTTTGAATATCTCCTCTTCTTCTCAATTCGATCGTGTTTCCTGTCACTTCTCCCTGTTGGAAGCCTCCAGCATAGAATCTATCATTGATAAATGCGGAGAGAATGGTAAATAAGATAATACAAACCATCCGTTCGGAAAAAAGAGACCTGTATCATCTCGGATCTCATTCCATTTTCGTCAGTTCAGATTCCGACACGCCCACGTGAACAGATCTTAAATCAACATTCAGAGAAGGAGGGAAAGATGAGCGGAAAATCATCAATAGATCATACAGCAAGGTGAAGATGTAATGAATCCAGTCTTCCTCAGGACCGTGGAAAGCGGCGAAGAAGACCAACTATATGTCCATTGAAATCGGAAAATAAGGGAAAAAGGGAATAACCAACAAAATCAGAACACATTACTTCCATCATTTTATCAAATTTCATTTGAGTTCGACGATCTCAAGTGTCCAATCGATTACATTTGCCATTGTCTAAAACATGTGAGAGAGAAAAGTTTGAAGAGAATAAAGAGAAAAGAGTGTACATGGTACCTCTGCCGCTCAGTGTGCTTCGACAAAAGTGTCGTTTAGCTGATTTAAGGCCAGTTTCATAAAAATGTTGGTTTCATAGGACAGATCAGACCACCATAGGACACGATAGGACAGGACAGGACAATTGTCCTCCCTCGATTTTATCGTGAAAATGAGACGCAAGTTTTGTGAATGTCTCAAAAAGCTCTCATGTCCTATGGTTTGAGCCCGATTTAGGATTGTCCTATGATTGTCCTATGGTGGGCTGATCGACCGCTTTTGGACAACTCTCGCGATTTTCATCAAAATAGTGTGAAAAAACAGTACTGAAATGATTTTGAAATGGAAAATGTGCATAATTCTCTCATCTTTCTCCTCATTTTTCATTTTCGCGATTCACGGTCAGACGTAGCAGGAGACTGGTTCAATTCCTGTCATCAGTACTTTTATCCAAATTGTCCTCCTCTTTTTGGCTGTCCTGTAGGACAGGACAGGCAGGACATGCCGACCCAAGCCAAAGGAATGGTGGATGTCATTGAAATGATTTTATGGTGGGTTGATCGATATTCGATTACTCCAGAACAATAGGAGGATGCTACGAAGAGTTAGTAAATGACTTACGAGAAAAGATAAGGTGCACTGGTGTCACTGACTTGTCCGAAATGAACTTCAAGTCCCTCCGCGTGCGACTGATGGACGAGGAGTACCCGTTTTGGGAGACTGTTTGCGTGCAGACTCTGATTTATCTTCATTTTGGTGTTTTTTGTCTTTTCAGTATGTTCTTGTAGCTTCGTCGGAACTTCAACGAGTTGTGTTGTCGCTCGAGCACGACATTCAGGCACTCCGATCTTCAAGTCGACAGCTTCTCGTTTGCTCTCCTTTCTTTCACTTTTTTCAGCGTGTCTTTTGGAGCACCTGCGATGCTCTTCGAATCTGTTCAGAAGAGGCATCACAACACATCACACACACTCTCGTCACAATCCACAACATCCAGACTGTCAACGAGGCCGAGTCGGTATCCACCTTCCTCTCCATCATCACCTCCCCTTCCCATCATTCCTCTCTCCTCTCTTCATCAGGTCGATCTCTGCTGTCCCCGCTGCCTCCAACTCTTCTCCAACCCCGTCACCATCATCCCTTGCGGACACACTCTCTGCCGCGTGTGTGCCAACCAGTCCGGCCGTGGTGGGCGAAGGGTCAGTCTAGGCGCAGATCTCTAGGTCAACAAGCAGATCTGTCATTATTCCTGTATTTTCGACTTCTTATCACATTTTATTCTTCTACAACCTAAATACAGACATCACATCATGTTTTTTGGCTTTTTAAACCACTTCACTACATTATCCCATTCAATGTTTAGATCTGACCAAACATAGTTTTGTGACGAAATGTGGTGAGGAAGAACTGATGGATGTGGGAGTCTTCTAAGATCTTCCGATGCGAAGGAGTCGACAGGACCAACCAGTCCGAGATTGGTCTTGGTATGAACACACTCTTCCCAGTTGCAGCTGATCCGGAGACTGCAGCTCCACTCATAGATGGAGTCGATTGCAAGGGTTTGGATGAGGTGTTGTTTTGGAGGATGGCATTCTGGACAACCTGCTTCTGGCGGACGTAGATCAGCCCCATTTTGAGGACAGTGCGGGCGTAGAAGTCGTGGAAGTGACTGATGTCCCGACTCAGCTGGAGCGAGTGGTCGAGCAAGTTGAACCGTTGTTCGGCTGCAATCCGTTGTGCTTTGAAAGCCGCGGGGTTCTGTGGGAGTGGAGGAAGTAGATGGATGTGTCAGCAGCTGACCCTGTGTTGACAAGGCCCAGTTGAGAGACGAGTTGGCGTGACTGCGAAAAGAATGAGAACTCGCCGGGCATGGAGCGAGAGAACTGCGGACGAGCAGGATCGAACACAGATGGATGGAGTGTGGGCGAAAAAAGAGTGCCCGTCTCCAAATCAAATGCCGATGGCTTGCATGATGGAGTGGTGGAGGGTTGGATGTCTTCTGCTTGTTGTGTCGATGAGGCATAAACGGCGTCTCGTGGAATCGCTGTGAGTGAGTCAGACAACGACGTGCGGAAGAGAGGAAGCTGGTCGTCAATCACAATTTCGGTGGGCATGCTGAAGACGGTCTGGTCCTCTCCAAGATGCTTCCTCAGCATGATGCACAGCGGGTCGTCGACTTCCGCATTGAACAATTCCTTGCTCTGTCGGTCTTCCTCCAGCGACAGACACGCGTTGTCGAAGGGGATTGTGGTTTGTATGAACATGTCTGGTGCCGTGGCATGCACAAGAAGCTCCCAAGCACTGTCCGCGAGAGGAGCACTGACGAAAAGACGAGTGAAAGGAACTTGGGCAGCTTCCACGTCTTCCGACGAGGGATCGGGAGGCGACTCCAGCATCATCATCAGAGACTCGTTGTTTTGGAGGATGAAGTGGGAGACTGTCGGCGGTCCAAAGTGATTCGGAAGATCAGAATGAGCGGAACCTGTGTAGAACGGGAGTGGCGATGATGTTTCGTCTGAATTGAGGTTTTGGTGAGTGGCTTTGAGATTGGAGGCAGAGTTGAATGAGGACGAAGAGTGATTCGTGGAGGGAGCTGTGTTCAGGGTCAAGAAGGGTCTTTGCACAATAACAGCAGAGATCTGTCAAAACAAGGAGGGAGTACGACAGAGCTTCTTCGTCCGCTTTGCTGCTTCCGAACGAGATCTGGTGTTGTGTAGAGATGACAATCGATTGAGTTGTTGCGATGAGGCTGGAGATGCAATCGATGCAGATTGTGCGATGCCTCGTGGAGAGGAAGTTGAGCAGACATCCGACGGTGTGGATGCTGTCGAGGCAGACAATGTGCCGCTCCGAGTCGAGAATCTCGGGCTCGTTCGATCCAATAGACGATCGATTGTCTCCGCCGACCATGGTCATGATGCACAGACTCTGGAAATAGTTGAAGATGGCTTGGATGGTTTGTGTCGCGCGGTCCATCGAGTTGTACTGCTCCTCGCGAACCGGATTGTGCTGCGCGAATGGGTCCGAAGGTCTTGATTCGAGCTCCTGGGCGTTGCTGGTTTCGTGGTGGATGACATTGGTGAGTGTCCACATCAGTCGAGAGAAGCAGCTGAAGTCAGGCTCTTCGCCGTTCTTCAGAAGTGTCATCAGGAGCAAGAAAATGGCTGAGGACAATTCGCGGAAAGTGTGCGGACGGGCTTCCTGCAGAGAGTGAGAGAGGAAAGGGGATACAAAAGTGTAGAGTGTCTTGAATTCTTTCACCGCGTCTGGCTGTTCCTCTGCCTTCAACGGATTGTTGGTGCAGCTGTCCCAATCCAAGAAGAACTCCGGAATGGGATTGTGAACCGCTTGTTGTCTTCGTGTTCGACCTGTTGCTGGAGGGGAACATGAACGTCGGTGTACAAGGCATCGGGGAAGGAAGGGTTGAAGACGGAAGGGACCGTGTTGACGAAGAACGTGTTGGGCTGAGAAGGATGAAGACGAAGAGAGGCAGACGTTGTCTGTGTAGACGAGGTGTGGGATGGCCAGGTCGCCAAAGTGGTTTCCGAACGGATAGAGTGAGTTGAGGATGGTCAGCGCGTCTCGTCGGATGGCCGCGTTGGGATGACAGTGCCCGTGTTCCGGGAACATCATTCGTGAAGAGGGGCACCAGCGAGTGGATTACAGTTTCAGCGACGATCGTTTTTGGAGACTGAAGAGAGTTGTTGGGAAGGGGTTCATACGAGGGATCTCTGCGATGCAAGACAAATGCAAAGAACAGCTGTGAACACGCCGAGGTCTGTAGACGAAAATGGGGTCACTGACAATGATGAGAAATGCATGAAGTAGGATTTGATAGCTTCGGCGCGTCCACCTTCGAAACCCTGGAATAAGCAAGTAAAGATCCAACAAAAGCATACGGGCTTGTCAGAAATGCAGCATTCAGCCAGCCAAGCTCCAGCAATGTCAAGGATTCGGTTAGGATCAACTGGTGGCGGAACTTTTATAAATTGCTGCCAATTTCTCTTTTGAATCTCGTGTGTAGTCTGAGTTGTTGATCAGAGTCACCATTTCTGTTATGGCACATATTGCTTGATAATGCACATCGGGCTTAGATATTTGGTTCAAGTGGCCGAGAACTCGTAAGAGTCGTGAGAACAGGAACAAGGCATGGGAGAGTGATAGCCCTGGGAGGGTATCATCAGTACTTCTAGAAAGGGAATATTAAGCAAAATTGCGACAAACTCTGTTGTAATATTGAGGAGAACTGTGTCGCTTCCGTATGGATTCCCGTGCATCTTAGTCACAATGTATCGAGTGAGCCGAGTCTAAAACAAAGGAAAACAGTTGCAAAATGCATAAAAAAGGTGTTGATAGACCATTTATGTCTTCCATTCCAAATCAAGCTTCCCAATCGACAGAAGATTGCGTGGTTCGGTTTTGTCGAGCTGTGCTGTTGGTTGAGACTAATTGGAGTCAGCTATAGATGTCGCAGAATGGGAGAGAACTCGGATTCAACCTGTGGTCCCTTTAGAGCTCTATTTTCGTCTGAAGAAGATTTGAAGTCACCCATGAAGATGGTCAAGAGATAAACTGGAGTGAAAGCGAATATCAACAAACATTGAGTGAGCAGGGAAACGGTGACCCGTGTGCGAGCTTCAAATTCATTTGGAACTGCGATCACGATCGTGATCGTGAGACAAAACAGACTGAGGAAAGCGAATGATATATAAATCGAGAAAGAGAGAAAATTCAAACGGTGAGTGAGATCATCACTGTTTACATGATAAAGAAGCTCTTCAAAAGCTCATTGAACGATTTTACTCTCCTCCGTGGGTGAGATCTGATCTGAGTCTAGACCTACCCGTGGGCGAACTCAGTGTCCCATCTGTCCTGAAGGAATCTCACGCGGTTTTGTTGAAAACGGAGTGATTGAAAGCATGGTGCACAGAGAGGGAGTGAAGGATCAGAAGGTGAAAGAGATGCCCACGTCAGATTGAGTGGATGAAGAGAGAAAGATGTGGGAGATGAAGATGGTGGAGGAAGAGATGGAAGCGGATGAGCGAAGAAAGAAAGAAAGAAGCTGCGGTCGATTGAGACTGATTGGAAGGATAATATCTTCGAGATTTTTGCCTTACTTTTTACGATATGGTTCAGTTTTTTCATTGATGTATTCTACCAGATGCAGACACCACAAACTATCTCACATCCCCTACATTATCCACAGCGTGTATAGGTCCACACAAGTGTTTTCCCAAGCACCCATGACAATGCACACACTTCCAATCAACAAGAAGAATCCTCAATCTTTCAAATTCCATCAAGACCGACAGAAGAACACGTCGAACGAGGATGACATTCAGATTCTCAAAGAACTTCGATCGAGTTTGACAGAATTTCAGGAATTGAAACGGCAGGCTGAAGAATAGCGAAAAGATGAGGCGAAGAAGGAGATGCGAGACATCGGAAATATAAGCATAGACGAGATGAGGACGGAGAAAGCTTTTACCATCCTCATCTCGTCTGTTAAAATCAGAGACGTGTCTCTTGATAGGCGAAAGTGAAAATCGATGAACACTGGGTTTTTTAGAGGGAGAGCGATGGGAGGAATGGAGAAGTGAACGCAGATCGGACGATGACAGCAATCACCAATATGTCACTCAACAGCTATTGTGAAGCCGTCCCTGCTCGTTTTCAGACTGGTTATGACTCTATGGTATGACTTGCCTTTTGTGTTTAACATTCTCTGCTCTTTTTAGAACTTTGAATCTTGAATTGTGGTGGATCACAACCAAGATACAGCTCAGCGATGGTGAAGCAGGAAACTGCTCGGAATAAAACAATCTTCAAAATTTCTTATGATTAGCGATTTTCATTTGATGAATCGACATTTTAATCTGTTTTCGGACAATCACGTAACAGTCAGAAATAAGTTTGGTCTGATCGACACACCAGAGCTTACTTCGAATCTTTGACTCACAAACACTTGACAATGAAATGAATAATTAGGCATGGGCACCAGTCAGTCCAGAATCTGGGAGTCCAGTCACCAAAAAAAATCGAGTCAGTGACTCACCCCATAAGTTCAAGTCAAGAAGAATCCAAGCCCAAAATGTCCCTATTCAAATCGACCGTTACTGAATGATTGAACATGACCATTGTTACCTGGATTTGCTACCACACATTCTCATCAACCATCAGACAGCACTTTCCTTTGATTTTTTCAGGTTTTTCTTTCACATTTCACACTATATTTGAGAAATCAACTCATTCTCTGATAAATCAAATGAATTTAGTAACAAGTCATCACCACACCCCATACTTTTCTGGAGAGTCACTTTGAGTCACTGATCCGCCCATGCAATCATGCAAATAGTCACCGGACAGACTGGACTCACCGATCATCTTTTCACCTGTAACTTTGCGCGTGAATTGACCAGGTTTAGATTTTGGTTTTCCTTTCACTTCCACTCTATTTGACAAAAGGAAACTGATTTTGACCATCAGGTACCGAACACTCCCATACATTATGGATTGAGAAAATAAGGGGATCACATTCATTATGTCCTTCTTTATGAATAATTGATCTGATTTCATCGTTCTTTCTTCTCAGAACGTCACCAGTATCTCTTCAGGACAGGCAAGACAGAACATCGCATCCCCAGTGACAACTGATAGGATCGTGGAATCTACCGTCAATTGTGTGCTCAAGAATCTGAGTTAATTGGCATTTTTTTCAGTATTCTCTTTCCAACCCTCTTCAACCTGCGGAATTCCACAAACGAGATTTTGAACGTCTCGATCTCACAAGCAGGAAATGAATCTGTCTCAATGTTGGACGACTGCAGCACGTTGAGCATGCAGAACTGCGTCCTGCTCATCAAAACACCATTATCGCCCTCGCTTGTCAGATGTGGTGGAACACTCAAACTGGTTGACATTTCATTTCACTCATCCGACCACTCGAGTCATGTGTCTCCCCTAATTCAGTCGACACACGAACAAACAACAGTCTTGCTGTTTCGTCTTGAAGTTCTCTCAACTTCTCTGAATCAGGACACTCCGTTCTTCTCGTCGTGACTGTTCTCTCGTTTCAACCTCATCTCGTCCACTTTTTCGAATATTTCGACCATCCTCCTCGCAAACAGCACGGACGGTGTTTGGTCGGATGATGTCACAGATTCGGGCGTGATCGCCTCGTCGAACTTTGATGGATGCGATGTCTGCTGCACAGCCACCCTTTGCAGCGGCAGCCGTTTCCGCACACTTTCCACTCTTTATTGCTCATTCTCACACTTAACTATGACAAATGAGGGCCAGCAGATTCTCTCTTACACGAAGTTATTCTTCGGGGATGTCTTCGCCTCCATCTCTCGAAATGGGGAAGGAGGAGCCATCCAATTCAAGCTCTCCGATGCCTCTGCCGTTCTCACCGTCACAAACTGCGCTTTCATCACATACACCTCATCCAGCAGCTTCAAGGGAGGGGGCGTCCTTGCATCGAATGGCAAGGTCGCCGTCACCGGAACGACCTTCGCGAAATGCACAGGACATTCTGGAGGAGCCATTACAACCACTGGAGCACAGCTCACAGTGTCTGACAGTGCGTCCTACACTTCTAGGCCATCTGCGAGTCCTGGATAGAAAAAAAGGAGATATGAATTTTCATACTGATGAAAGGACGACAGAAAACCAACTTTTAAACGGCGGAGGAGGAGCGATGTGGATTGAACTCAAGTTTTCGAATTCTCTACTCAGTGCGTGTCTCTTCGAGTCATGCCTTGCTCCGCCGTTCAGAGTAGGGACTATACTCTGGCCGTACGGTTGTGCAGGTCCAGATTTCTTCAGAATGGTGATTTGCATGATTGCTTGTGCTCGGTTCACCGCAAACGATGTCGTTGGTCACAACTGCTTTCAATGTGAGTTCAACAATCAAGGCAAAGCGGTTGTGGTAGAAGGCGCAAACTCGTGTTCGAACAGAGAAGAGACTTGCATTCTCGTCAACCCGAAGACAGCCCCTCTCTCAAACGGCCAGCATGACAGTATCAGCTGGACTCCTTTCTGCGTCGGCGATGTCATTCACACTAATCAACTGTATTATGAAAGGAACAGGATCAGACCAAAACACGGACACAACAACCACAGTCAACACATTCGACTTTGCCTTCCAAACACCTCTCTCCTCGTCGACTCCCCTCCTCTCCATCTCAAATGGCTCCTTCCTCCTTCAATCGTGCTCTTTCAAGTCGTCCGGCTCTGTCGTTGCTGCTCGGACTCTGATCTCCGTCTCGGCAACAGCAACCATCCCCACCGACGGACATCGAGTGAAAAACCTCTCGTTCTCATCACCTACTGCACCCTCTCCTCCCCCCAATCTCTGTCGGCGACATCACTCTATCTCCAACTCAGTCATTTCGCTATCCGTCTCAAGTTCATCTACTGTCCTCCTTTTTAGCTGTCGTTGGACAAGCGGCACTCCGTTCGCATCCAGCGTTGTAATCCAAACATTCGGAACAGATGCTGGTGATCTGAAGTCGCGGGACTGAAGTGAGAAACGAATTGATCTGTTCATCTCCATTGCATGACGCCAGATATCGCTGATCTCGTCTGCATCTTCTGGATCGATTCTATGTCTTCTTCATCTCTCCACTGGTGGACAGTTGATCGTGAATACTAAATGCGACGCAGACAACGAACTCAGTGGTTACTCGTATCTCCCCTGCCCATCACTCGTGACAGGATTCTCAGATCTGAAAGGCTCCGACATGATTGCTGTTGTGAAAACAAATGCAGAATAGTCATCTCAGATTCTTGTCTCATCAGGAAAATTGACCCTGGACTCGTCTTTGATATCTGTGTCAGATGGAGCATCGTTGAGAGTGCTCAATTGTGATTTCACGTTAATCTCGTGTGCGGCGTCTGGATCAGCCATCTCAGCAAGAATTGTAAGTGGAGCCAGTCTCTCTCTTGAGACAGTCACCTTCAGTTCGTGCATCTCTTCAGTTGATGGAGGAGCGATCTGGATGGATCTGCTTGAAATGACGAGTCAATCACAATACTCGCTCATCGACACCGTCTTCGGAACTGGTGCGGATGCCAACCACGCCGCTCGAAGTGGGCATCACGTGTACGTCATTGCGAAGGATCTGTCGGAAGTGATTGTGGCGAGCAGATGGGCGGGATCGTGTGACACAGCTGAAGACGAGGACTTGTGGGGAATGAACAGCGAGCCAAATGAGATGTCGTTGCTGCCCATCTTCAAGTCGCACATGATTGCCGTCGGAGAGAATGGAAGCGACGACGCTGACGGGACATTCGCGAGTGCCTTCCGAACACTCCATCGCTGCCTGGAATGGACGAAAGAACAAACAGGCCCCTTCGCAGTTGAGATTGTGAAGAAGGCGACGATCGGGCGGAGTTGCTGTGAGATAGACCACCTCCATCATGGTGGACGGAACTATATTTGTCTGAGTCACATGATATCATTAAAACTTGACATCATTCGCGAATTTGTGGAATCTTGTCTTTTTTTCTGTGTTAATCTTCGTCTTAATGTTCAAAACTCGTTCACGAAGAGAAATGATGACATAATTAACATTGAAGGGCACTTATTAAGCGAATACCTCAACAAAAACCAGCATCTCATTTATTTTCTCTTTCAACTTGAAAACATGGGCCAAATCGAGTCAGTCAGAAAACTTTGAGTCAGGTGACTGGTGCCCATGCCTATGAATAATATCGATATACCTCATAAATCATCATGAACCAGATTGTTCTTGTTCCTGAACAAAATGGCCAGATTTGAATGACTTCAAAAATTTCGTCCCATGTGCATGTCGTCCGCGTCTATCAATGAGAAAGACAATGGACGGAGAATTGGCATGAGTTGATGAATTAGATTGGTCGACACGAGTAACAAACATTTTTGGATGGAACAGCTTGTGATGAGCCATGCCAACAGCTTCAACGCTGATTGAAGAATTGGACGATTGGGCGATGAAATGAGGATAAGAATTGATTCGACGAAGGTGAGCATCGTTGGGTCTGATGAGGATGGACCAATTTGGAGAATTACAGTTGGCCGGACAATTGAGTAATTTGTTACTCTCACGATCAAGACCCATTTTTAAGTCGTTGACTTTTTCTCGGTTTTTGAACAAATTAGAAAACAGAAAG
The DNA here is from genome assembly GCA_033064195.1 of Blattamonas nauphoetae. Lineage (NCBI taxonomy): Eukaryota > Preaxostyla > Oxymonadida > Blattamonas > Blattamonas nauphoetae. Next base: position 41,089 of record JARBJD010000300.1, read on the forward strand.
AGTCACAGAGTGGTGAGAAAGTGTAAAGGAGGAAATGTATGAATTAGAATGGGGCTTCATGGTTTTGTAGACCAAACTTCTTTCCCTTCGGACTTGCTTTTGTTTCACTCTGTCTGGACTTCAACGCTTTGTTGTCAGCTCGAATGTTCTCTTTTATAGTCTCAAAGCGGGAGTGAGAGACTTTGCATTGTTCTCCCTCGTTTCCATAATGGACCTCCAGACCAGCTCGGCGAAATGCGCCTCTGGTATTCTCACCAGTCGTTGCAGTTTGGTACGCACTTAAAAATTGTTGAAGACATCGTCCGATCGATGAGGAACTGTCATCGTACTTGAGCCGAGACAGTTGCCTCTTGAGGATTCCGAACGTCACACAGTCTAACGGTTGTAGATAGTGTGTGGCGTTCGGAGGAAGGGTGAAGAGGGCAATGCCAGCATTTGTGAGCGCCAGCTCTGCTGTCTCGCCTAGATGGACACTGGAGTTGTCCACGAGGAGAAGAGCTGGCGCTTTTGGTTTTCCCAATACCCTTCGTTGTTCCGCCACATAGTCAAGCAAGACGTTGTCAAGCCAACTATCAAACTTGTCATGTGTGAACCCGCCTTTCTCGTTTTCTTCAACTATGATTCCATCTTCATCCATAATTCCCATTTTTTCAAGATCTTGTTCATCCATAGGAGCTCTAAGTACACAGTGGAGTGGGAGAGACTTTCCGTGCAGGGAGATCGCGGCCATTGCGGAGAACCGTGGAACTGTCTGAGGAACAGGATGATGCAGTAGTTTTCCCGACATTTCAACCGCACCGACCACACAGTGACCAATAGAATCCTGTTTGGGTTGATACCCGACTTCGTCAGCATTAATGAGCAGGAGCGGATGGACTTTTCTGATGAGCGTTTCGAGTTGCGTCATGTATCGATCAACATCGGCGACTTTAATTGCTGTTCGGGAAGATGCCATGGGACCACTAAAATGGAGGGCAATCTCTTTTGAATTGAGTCGGATGAAGTCGTAGGGGTATGATCTGTTTATGTCGATTCGATTTGTCTTTTCAGAGACCCAGTCATATATTTGAGACGGTATCCATGGTGTACCTCTCAGGCTATCTTCCCTTATCAATCGTATTAACTCTGCCTTCTGATTTCTTGTCAGTATGCTACTTTTTTTTCGTCAACAGGAATATACTTCGGTCCATGACGATTCTGCGACACCTGTGGTGTCGTGCAACCGACTATGTCAGCGACCAGTTGGTTTGGGATCGTTCCACCTTTTAATGTCTTTTCCAGTTCCAGAATCTTCGTAATTCCATCAGCATAGGTCGTCCAAGTCAAACTGAGAATGCGTTCCGCAATGCTGTACGAATCATTTTTCGGGAAATGGAGTGATAATCTCGTTAGCAGGTCGAAGTGGGAAACCCGTGATAAATGAAGGTCTGGCACTTTTTTCATATTCCAGAGAAAATAGGATTCAACGGTTTGATGATCAACCCGAAGTGTAAGAAATTACTCAAATGTCCGACCAACTGTACGTGTTCTTCAGTTTCGCTGCGAAGGTATCTTAAATGGCTGAGTAGATTCGCTGCTTTCCTCTCCATGCAAGAATCAAACACAACGCCGTTCTTTACCATCATAACCAGTGATCGATAAATCGTTAATGTGTGACGGACTGAATCGGGAGGATCTCCATCCCAATTCCGGAAGGCTGAGGCTGACTCTGAGAATAGTGGAGGCGAATTTAGGCTTGTCTGACCGGCACTGACCGGTCAGTTTTCATTGAAAAGTACTGACGGTCACTGACCGGAGGTATTTCGGAACCCATAATCGAGAGTTACCATTTCTCCGATGTGAATTCAACATCATCGGATAAACACGCAACTTCGGGAAAACCCGCAACTCAGCTTTCAAACAACCGAAGTCACCTCAAGTGTTCACCTCTTCGGTATCCACTGTGGACATCTATTGAATCCAAAATCCACATGATTTCTTCTAAATTATGTTTTCTTCATTTCGATCATTCTCATTGTGGGACGATTTTAAAAAAGAAAGTGTATCAACCAGGTTGGGACGTTACTCCACGGGTCAAGTTGCCTCCAAACATTCCTTCCTCTCATCACTGAGTACCTCACCTCCCGTCTATCCTCGACCCTTTCTCGTCATGCAGTTGAATTCCGTCAAGCATGCACGCAGGAAATCGCGGAAAGAGAATGGGAATTGAAGATTCGACACCATGGACTCGCAATTAGAACGGGTATTCGGATTTTTATTTCGCAACTCGTTGTCTTTCGTTGTTGTCTTTCAATCTTTTTTCACGATCTGTTTTTGTCGCAGATCATCTTCTCTCCTATCCCCTCCCAGCCATCAGCTTCCATTCCCATCCACTCCCTTCCACCCCCTCTCCATCCACCTCACAACCTACACTAACTGATGATAAATTAGATTTCGACATCTCAACCTCTTGACGTTTCGATGAGGAAACGAGACGGTATGCTCGAATTTTCATCCCCTGTCGATCCAATTTCTTCTACTCTGAAGTATTGTATCTTTTCTATCACCTGGTTTATCGTCATTTCTTCAGACAAACGCCACACTTTCGAAGCCCTGGTGACTGACATACTCTCTGGATCTCAGTGACTGTCTTCCGCTTTCCCATCGCCATCCCGTTTCACATCCTCCTCTCCTCTTTGAAACAAGTCAAATGCTGATGGAAAGCTCAGAATCGACACCGATCATTTGATCACGACCAAACACACTCATTCGAGATCTTCTTCCCCGATCTCGTCGAGGACGATTCGTCGGCGAGGAATTGCGGTGTTTTATTAGTCCCCACGAAAGTGCCGCCATTCTGCAGTCAATCACCCACTCACGAGTTGTTTCGAAATGCATCACCGCTGAAGCAGCTGAGGCAAGAAGAAATCGACAAGATGCTCTCAAATATGTCTTCACGAACCAACATCTCCGTTATTCCGCCTCAATCGCCAACGAAGACGCCTCAGACACAATCACACCTCATATCGAAAGGCTCGCCTCCAATGCGCAGTCCATCGTAACTGTCGGACTCTCCTCACCTCTTTCCTGCACAAGCATCACCACGATTCGCATGTATTCCGAGGTTTCCCGCGCCTCCATTCGTCGTCGACATGGATAGTCACCTCTTCGACCAGGCTCCCAAGGGCGCCACCGATTCTTCGTCTGAGCATCCACAGGTTTGATCTTTTCATTTTCGTTTCATGATACTGCTCTCTTTCCTCATCTTTTATCGTTTTTGTGATTGATCTCTCTTCTTCAGGCCACGAACTGGGAAACGCAGTATAAAACGGACCACAAGCCACTCCGTCTCTTCTCGCCTCCGAAATGAAAGAAAAGGTGGATAGAAGAGAAAAGAAGTTCGACAAGTGGAAGGCACAGACGGCCGAACAGATCGACAACATGTTCACGCATCAGCTGATCGCAATTGCAGAGGAAGAACACGCCATCACAAAGTGTGATATTCTCTCTCCTGACTCTGTTTTAGCTTCTCTACTCTGGGTTGGAGAATGCAGACGAAGAGGATCCTGAAAAGGTACGCCAGAACTCGGACTCGAACAGTCGATGCACTTCCGTGCTTTAATGTTGTTTTTCTATCTTTATTTCGCCTCTTAAACCATTTTCTGTATCATTGATGTTTTATTCTCGCCCACATGACAATCCAGATCCCCTCCACAAATATTCTCTCAAAGAAACGAAACTAGCCCATCAGAACGTGACAGGTTTCGAGCGAAAAAAAGCACAAAATGGAAATTCGCTTCGGAAAGACGCAGAATGCGACCCAAACCAACCTTGTCGAATTCGCTCGTCAGCGAAAAGAATACCAGAAACGTGGACCGAAGATCGAGTCGATAGAGAAGAGGAGGAAAGTGGAGATGAGGAAGTTGCATGCGAGAGAATGGACAGGTATTCAGGAAGCTGTGGAGGAGGCCGGAAGAAACACAAACCGCAAAAGAGAAAGCGGAAGAGAAGGAGAGACTGAGGAAAGAAGAGGAGGAACGAGTGAAAAGGGAGAAAGACGAGAGAAGCCGGTGAGAAGGGCAAGTTGACTCAGATACTTCCAGCCATCCTGTCTGAAACATCACACACATATCCAACACGGCTGAACAGACACTGAGCGAGAAGACGAGGAAGGCGTGGGACGAGCGAGAAGACGAGGAAGGCGTGGGACGAGCGAGAAGACGAGGAAGGCGTGGGACGAGCGAGAAGACGAGGAAGGCGTGGGACGAGCGAGAAGACGAGGAAGGCGTGGGATGATCTTCATATTCCATCGTTTCGAATTCATTTCATGAGTTTCAGCGTTCTCTAGAGCAGCCTTTGATAAAAGAACTGCGAAGTAGTGATGAAACTAGGAAAATGTCCGAATCGTGGGCCGAAGATCCAGGGTGTGGGTTTATCCGGAGTTGCGGGTTAAATCGAGTACGTTCAAATGAAACTGAAAAGTGAATAAATGATGTGAATGTCAATGTATTTTCTTCCTGAAACGAAATGCTGGCATTATTTTCATATCGATCACGTGATTTTACTTTTATAATCATCTATTTTGTTGTCGGGATATCGGGTGAAAAGTAGTTGTGGGGATGTGATCAGACCTATTGCTCTTCGCTCACTGAAATGATTATCGCGGCATGTGTTCCCGTCGTTGAATGAATGTGTTGTCGGTTGGGCACAAAATTACAGCCCCTTTTTGCCCCATCCTTGATATCATGTGACTTTTCAATCACCCTCTATTCCATTCATACAGCGAGATCAGCTCCTCCAGGTCATCCACGAACTTCTCCAAGATCTCAATTGAAAGAACTGCAGCACCTCCTGTTTCTTCTCGCCCATGCAAACACGGTATCCGTGAGCTGGTCGGAATGACATGTGTCCGTTCTGTTGCTGCTCGTCTAAAGTTGGAATTATCCTCTCCCACCACGGTTGATACACTTGCGTCCCGTTCTCCTGCTGCTTCAGAAGCGGAAGCACTCCCAGACTGTCCATCTTCCACTGGGCTTCAACCCACTCCAGCAACGCTTTTCGTGGTATCGCATGGATCTTCGAGTCACCTACTCCACAATTTGGAAGAAGACTGTTCAATCCACCTCTTTCAACTCGTTCTGTTCTGCACGTACGAAACCGGCTCCAAAAGCAGAGCTTCAATCATCGACATCATGCGGCGGCTCACATCCTCCAGCCGGCCTCAAAACTCTCAAAGCAGTGGTCTAACGATGACAGAAGCTTCTTCTGTCGAATCGCCGGCGTCTTGTTCAAAAGTGTGAGCAGTACTGAGAGCAGCGCGACTCTCACAATTCGGTCACTCTCCTCAATCGCTCCCTCTTCCTCTTTCAGCCACAATTACAGGTCGTTCACTCTCACACTCGAATCGTCAAAAACCACATCAAACAGCTCTTCCTCGTCCGGGTCTGAAGGCAGGAGAAATGATTGAATTACGAGACCAAACGATTGATCAGTTCTTGTTTTAAGACACTATCACAACTCTTTGCACTTTTTTCGCTTGTTTTTCTATTTCAGTGAACGATAGGTCTTGTCATAGACATCGAAAGAATTTGGCTTCCATCAACGAGAGTGAACTCACATAGACGGCGAACATATGACTTCATCATTGATTTTTCACACTTATATTGTGTTTGTTTGCCGATTTCTGAACAATCGTTCACAGTTTAATGAATGATGGAGATCTGACCCTTTGATGTTTTTCGAACTGACACTGACCGACACTTTTGGCCGGTCAGACAAGCCTAGGCGAATTGGAGATATGCGATGGAGATGGATGAGATGAGCATGTAATGGGAGAGGGATGACCATTCAAAAGAGTCTTGGTCATCGAAACAAACTATTATGGGAAGCTTTCACCTCGGAATGGTGTCCTTCTTTCACCTCCGTTTTGCCCTGGAAGCGGAAACTGGAAATGTACAGTTTGCTATCGTGAGATGAGTCTGCTGTTCAGTTTTCCGTTGTCTGAACAAGCAACAAATCTCACTCGCAAAACAAGAAGTGTGAAAGAATGAATAACTCTCCAATTAATGCTGTTTCCGCTTCGGGCATTCCCTGGAAACATGCCCGAAGCCCCCACACAGGAAACAGATCCGCGTGTCCTGGTTGGGACAGTCTCGACTCAGATGCCCTGTTTTCCCGCACTGCACATCACAAAATGAGAGAAAGCGAAGCACACCTTGCAGCACGCGTTCCAAACACCTTTTCAGTTCTTTCTCGCTCGCAAACCTCATCGCCGTCGTCGAGATGGGGATGGACGTGACGGGCGATTGACGCTGAGAGGAACCCTAAAACCATCTCGAAGGGGGTTTTATCAGCAGTCGATCGAATTCTGGCTGAACATCAAAGAACGAGCAGGTGGGAACATCGATCCGATCAGGTTGCTCCTTTGGTGTCCATTTGCGAGAAAGTGAAGATAAAGTGACAATGACAGTTTCATGTGCACAGATATCTCTTCCAAGTGCAGATCTGAGCAGGAGAGACAACGGAAGAGATGAGGACGATGGAGAAAGCGAATTGGAGAACAAAACAAAAAAGTGAAACGGAACAACTGATTCCACCAAAAGACACATCCAAAAAAATCAGAACACACCACAAAGCAAAGCGGGGATGGCTGTGGAATGGCGGGAATGTGGGGCGCATCCAATTTTGACGAGATAAACGAGACGTGCTCTTGAGATGGTCCAAAAGTCGAGATTGGGAAAGATAATCTGGTCACAATGCATCGTGCAGTGACGTCAGGAATCGTGTGGAGAGAGGACAGTTGACGATGTGACAGTCAAAGACATTCGCGTTGAGAACGACGAAGCCAAGAGAGGAGACCATTGTTGGACGATTGGAGGTGATCATAGAATCTGTTTGTCGGTATCAGCAATCACAGCATTCCCAACATCCGACGAGAGTCTGTAGAAGTGAGTTGCAGTCATTCGAGAGAGACATTCTCGACACGTGATTGGCAAAGAAGCGAGTCACAGCATCTTCCTATTCGATTCCAGCAACCGTGAGAGCGTATGACAATAAGAAGCAATACTGCCCCTATAATCTCCGCTATAGGTGTGTTTCATCATCTGTTCGAGTGTGTCTTCGAAGCCTTCAGATAACAGAGCTTGCATCATCCGTTTCCCAGTTTGGACCACTTCGTGGCCTTCTTCCTTCCATTCGGACTGCGAATCGATGCTGACGAGAGTCATCCGGAGACAACGGTCGTCTTCGATGGATGGAAGACAACTTGAGAATGTCGTCACAATTGGAGATTCGAGGACAAAATCCATTGTTGGGCGATGAAATGGACAAATTCGAAGGAGGGCGTTGAACAGAGACATGAACGAAGTGAACATGTCGCCAAAGAAGACGTTTCGATTGGAGATCAGAAATGTCACAAAGTTGGATGATGGAATCACGACCTTTTGGAAGATCATTTCACGATGGTTGTATTTTTCTATTGCAGTCGTGATCGTAAGTTCGCTGATAAATGATGGAAGTGCGAGGTGGAGAGAGCGGTGGATGATTTCGATAAGATTGCTGATTATGGTTTCATTTCCCAAAATTGGAAATGTGTGAGGTTGAACAACCGCTAAGACATTTGTGATGAGATCAGAGTCCACCAGACGATGTCGATTTTTCGATGACGACCATTTTGCTGTTTTTGACAGAAACGACATTGCTGCTGTAACCACAGTCGAGTGTGGAGATGAAAGAAGAGTTAGAATGCTCTTCACAAACCCAGAAGGTGGACCATCTGAAGAGGGAACGAGAGAATTGATGAGTTGGGCTGCTGGTCTTGGATCGAACGAATTCAGTTCGAGGCTCTTCAAAAATAGGGCAGCTCTGTCTTGGAGATCATCGTCGAATGGGTATTCCTCTTTCACGAGAGTCACAAGAGAGCAGTAAATCGTCGATTTGTCCTCAAATGACAATCTGGAGTTCACATCGAAATTCAGGAATGGTTCCTGCAATGGATCGATATTCGAATGCGCGTCGGGAAAGCGATTCAAACACGAATCAATGGTATTATTAACTGTTTCGGATTTTTCTTCCATTCAAAACCAGGGAGGATCATCCCATTGGTCTTGGAAAAGTGTTTTGGATAAAACCAGTTGCATAATACACAAATTGTTGGATGTCATGAAATGCAGAAGAAGAGAAACGAACGAATCATTCTTGACAACGAATCAGACTTCTGAGTGGGGAAGGAAAAGGAGGAAAGAATGTCGCATGGTTGGACACTCAATGACAACCTGAAATGGATGTCATCAGCAACCGATCGCATTCTGGCTGAACATCAAAGAATGAGCCAGGGCGCACATTAATCTGATCAGGTTGGTCATTCGTTGTCCATTTGTGAGAAAGTGAAGATAAATCGACAAAGTCTGTTTCATGTGCACAGATATCTCTTCCAAGTGCAGATCTGAGCAGGAGAGACAACGGAAGAGACGCGAACGAATGAGAAAGCGAATTGGAGATGAAAAGGGAAAAGAGAGACGAAACAACTGATGCCACAAAAAGACAAACCCCAGAAATCAGGATACACCACAAAACAAAGCGGGGATGGCTGTGGAATGGCGGGAATGTGGGGTGCATCACATTTTGACGAGATAAATGTGATGTGCTGCTGCGATGGTCTAAAAGTGAACACTGCGAAAGGAAAAGTGATCCCAATGTATCGTGCAGTGATGCAAGGAATAGTTTCGAGAGACTTCCGCCAATGAAATGAAAATCACAGACAGCCGCGTTGAGAACGACGAACCCAAAAGAGCAAACCATTTCTGGACGATTGGAGGCGATCGCAGACGGTCTGCTCGTCTGCATCAGCAATCACAGCATTCCCAACATCCGACGAGAGTCAGCAGAAATGAGTGGGAGTCATTTTGGAGAGGCATTCTCAACACGTCTTTGGCAAAGCAGCGAGTCACAGCTTCACCACATTCGATCCCAGCATTTGTGAGACGGAGTGGCATGATATCACAACATTGCTGTGTACATATTTGAACCTTTTGCGCATCAGCGTCTGTTCGATGAATAATTCGAAGTCTTCCGAAATCAGAGCTTGGATCATCCGTTTCCCAGATTGGGCCACTTCGCGGCCTTCATTTTTCCATTGGAACTGCGAATTGATGATGTTGAGCAGAGTCCTCCAGATACACTCGTCGTTTTCAACAAACAGGAGACAACTTGAGAATGCCATCACAATTGGAGATGCGAGGACAAACTCCAATGTTGGACGATGAAATGGACTTATTTGAAGGAGTGTGTTCAAAAGATCCACGAGAGAGTGGAACAAATCGCGATTGAGGACGTGCCGATTTGAGATCAGAAATGTCACAAATTGAGACGATGGAATATATACCTTCTGAAAGATCATTTCACGATTTTTATATATCTCTTCGTCCGCAGTGATGTTTGATTCACTGAGAAACGAGTAGAGAGGAAGTGCGAGGTTGATTGAGTTGCGCATGATGTCGTTCAGATGGCAGAGCATCTTTTCATTTCTTGAAATTGGCAGTGTGTGAGGTTGAACTGTCGCTAAGACATTTGCGATGAGATTAGATTCCACGAGACGAATGAGAATTTCTGTTGATGACCATTTTGCTGTTTCCGAAAGAAATGACATTGCAGCTGTAACCACAGTCGAGTGTGGAGATGACAGCAGAGTGAGAATGCTCTTCACAAACCCAGAAGGTGGACCATCTGAAGAGAGAACGAGAGAAGTGACGAGTTTGTTTGCGAGAGCTGTGCCAAAATACTGCGGTTCGATGCTCTTCAAAAACTGGACTGCTCTGTTTTGAAGGGAATCGTCAAATGGATATTGTCCTTTCACGAGAGTCACAAGAGAACAGTAGATTCTCGATTTTTCTTCAAACGACTTTTCTGAGTTCGAATCGAAATGCAGGAATGATTCTTGTTCTGGAATGATCATCCGATCAGAGACAGGATCGTGGGAGACATTCGGATGATGGACAAACTGTTGATGGCAAGTTATACTGTTCATAAAGTGATGAGTTCGATCATGCCCTTTGAATGGATAGTTTGTTATTTCGGATCTCCTCTAATCTACTTTCGAGCAGTTTAAAGTTCGCACACCACGAGTTGTTTGTGTGTCCTCCACACTTATTGTCACTCACTCGGTCTTGTTTGAAACTGTCGAGATGCGTGTGAGATATGAGATGGATGAAGAAAAAGAAGAAAACACGCAAAGAAGAGCGCTGAACGAAGTTGAGAAGACAACTCACCTCTTCATCAGTGAATGCTTCCGAAGCTCCGTTTGATCATCGTCATCTTCCCCAATCAGCATCATTCGTCCGTTTGATGAAGAACTGGTCAGTGCGAGGAGTCGAGTCCATGTTGATGTTCAAATCGAGAGACGGGCCATGTCCCACATTTTGTGAGGCATCGATCTTCTTCTGTCTCTCTGATGCTCCGAAAAGCAGGGTTCTTTTCAAAGAGTGTGCGATCGAGTCTGAGATTGCGGGAGGAAGAGGTGATGATGAGCATGGGACAAGAGCGGTGTGTGAGTAATCAGCAAAAGAGAGATGAACGAGACACCAGCGTTCAAAATGCGGATCAGAGCGTCGAGGAATTCTTCAGTCCCTTCAAAGTGACGAGTAAGTGGTTCAAATATGAGCATGAGACGACCGATCCAACCTTTTTGGACGAAGGAGAACCTGAAATCGATCGATGCGAACTGGATCACTTCTGCGAAAGGTGATAATCCTGCTGTGGCAACAATCTCGTATGGACACGTAAATATGATCAACATGTGATCTACAAAAGCTTGGATTTTGTTGATACGGTGTGGAAATAGACGAACTGGGAGATCCCAACCAAAATCGTGCGCTAGTCTGTGCAAGATATCCAACAATTTGACTGCTTCCAATTGCTGCTCGCCGTCAAACACATAACCTTTCTTCATCATTTTGACAAGAGACTTGAAGATCGGAGAGTACCCATTGCGAGATCGATCCTTCTGTTTGGACCAGTTTAAGAAAGGTGTGGAAGGTGTATATTCTGGAAGCAAACATGAAACGGAAGAGGAGAGATACCACGAGGAAGACGGGTGTATCTCGACTGTAAACAACCCATTCGGTTTTTCGCTGGTTTCAAAATACAACAATGGGTTCCTATTGATCCATCGTTGATTCTGAACTTCATTCAGAAACCTAAAGCAAAAAATAACTTCGGAAGGATGTTTGGGAGTGTGTGAAAAGACTGTGAATGGAGAGAAGTTAGAGACGGGTGGGAACAGGCACGAACAGAATGATTGCGTTTACTCGCTTTTGGGATGGGAATGGGAATTAAGATTCTTTGAAAAGAACATGAACCCCATCCCACCTTGACAAAATGTCATGTATTTCGCTGTTCACTTTTCCGTTATCCGAAAAATCATCAAATTTCACTCGCGAGAAAGTAAGTGTGAAAGAATGAATAACTCCCCAATTAATGTCGTTTCCGCTTCGGACATTCCCTGGAAACATGCCCGAAGCCCCCACACAGGAAACAGATCCGCGTGTCCTGGTTGGGACAGTCTCGACTCAGATGCCCTGTTTTCCCGCACTGCACATCACAAAATGAGAGAAAGCGAAGCACACCTTGTAGCACGCGTTCCGATCCACCACTGGCCCACTCTCCCGAGCGTGTATTCGATGCAGCGGACAATTCACAAAGATATGGCCAGTCTGCCCACACTTGAAGCAGCGTTCCATTTCACGCGGAATTGTGTTCGTTCCTACCACCCCGTTCATCAGCTGAGGCGTGGGGAGGGGAAGAAGGCCGTCGTGAGGCCCAGGGAGAGTGAAGTGAGGGGGACGGGGTGGTTGGTGTGTGGCAGGTCCGTTCGGGGTGGGTGATGGCAGAAGGGTGCCTGGGGAGCATCCTTGCAGAGTCACATTCAACGACAGAGGCAACGACAGCGAGCTGTTTTGCGAGGAAGGCACGAAAGGACGAAGCGCAGTCGCTGTCATCTGGCTGTCCGAAGCGGTCTGTCCCGAACTTGAAAAGTGAACTGTGTTGATCGTCGTGCTGTTTGAGCTCGATGTCTTGCTTTGTTGGGATTGCGGTTGGATGCAGTCGCTTCGGTCGGATCTGATTTCGGAAGTTGGCAGAGAAAGGGCAACGTCAAAAATGGGAGAGTGAACGGAATGTGTGGAGAACGAAGTTGGGAAAGACAGAGACGGGTGGGTGAAGCTGAATGACATTTGGCTCTGATCATGCGTTCGACCAAAATCAAAATCGTTTTGGGACGTCGCCGAGAACATGTTTGACTCCGAATGATGTTCAAAAGACGACAAAAAACGGTTTGTGGAATCGATTTCTTCGCTCGGACCGGCAGATTGTTGAAGAAAGGTGGCATCGGGGGTGAAGAGACCTAAGTCCTGATTTGTGGATTGGGAGGCGATAAAGGGCCGCGATTCTGGTTGATAAGAGGACGGGAAAGCACCGAAGGGTATTCCGGAGTCAGAAGAAAGTGCCCAATCATCTGATCGGGCGATCTCCTGATGAGAGAGGGTGGATTGTGGATGTTGGTTGGAGTGGTCATGATCAGGAGGGAGTGGGAACGAATGGGCGAGAAATTGGCTTGAATTTGAGGTGGAGTCCGGGGAAAACATGTCCTGAGCGCCTATAACATTTTGGGAAAGATGCGATGAGAGGCTGAATGAATCGACGTTCTCCAAACGAAAAGTGTTTGAACTGCGAGGAAATAACGTGGAATGTGGATTAAAATGATCATAAGTTAGGGCTGATGGATGGTCAGGTCCCATCAAGTTCTTGATCGAGACTGTTTATGATGATCTCACCCGAACTTTACAGTGTTCCCATTTGAATTCAGTCATACAAAAGATGAGAAGAAGATTAAACTCGATGGAAAAAGTCAAATAAAGACTTTAGATCTGCTCCGATGGGAAGATTGAAACGAAGGAGATATGTCATTTATGTGTTGGCTTGATCCAGTCTAACTCTGAGATGTTCACTGCTCCATCATCGAACGACATCATATCACCTGGACCATCAAATGTCCCATCCAATGAACTGGTTTGAATCCAGTTTTCTGTTCTATTTCCGACTGATTTGATTTGTTCCTTTTGTTGAATCTCGATGCGCTTTTCCGTCATACCACCTGATGATGTTGCTTCTCTCTCCCTTTTCCAATATATACCCGATGATCTCAACAGCAATCATTCTTCTTGCAAACAGTACAAGCATATCGAAGTGGAACAGAGAAGGAGAAAGTTTCGATCTTGCACCGAGTGTGGAACAAGATTGAAGAAGGTCTGAAAATGAACGAGCTGTTCTAATTTCATGTTGAGGATTTTGTTCATACGTTACTTCAATAATAATGTGATCTTCTCCCTCATTCATGATTCTGATTGTTTCTGTGCTGTTCTGGGTTGATGCAGATGAAAATGGAGAGAGAATGAAGGAAGTGGGGGAGATGGGATTGCGGATGGGATTTGTGAGTGAATTGTGTTTGACATTGGGAAGTGAATGCTCGCCGTTCTTGTTCGTTTGTCTTCCTTCCTTCCTCCTCATCTCTCCTCTTCCTTTCTCTTTCTCTTCCTTTCTCTTTCTCTTCCTTTCTCTTTCTTCCTCTTTCTTCATTCCTCTTTCTTCATTCCTCTTTCTTCGTTTCTGGTGTTTGTGTGATTGTTGAGGCAGAATGTGGCGTCGAGTGTGCTGACTCTGGTTGTGGGGTGTGTGTTGCATCCGAAGCGGAAGAAGATGAGCGACCTGCTTCCCTCGCTCCTCTCTCTCACCCACGTCTGCCTCTCTCCTCCTTCATCTCTTCTCTTCTCGTCGTTTCTTTTGTGTTGTGTTATTTTTTTGCAGCACGCTGATCCCACTCTGTCTGTGCCCGCGACACACGCTGTTGGGTCTGCCTCTCTTCTCTTCCTCATCTTCTCTCTTCTCTTCCTCATCTCTTGTTTTCTTTTGTTTTGTTTTCTTTTCTTGTTCAGGCTGGTGTGTGACTCGAGTCTGTCGTGTGGGGATGTGGAGGGAGTGCTGAGTGGGGGAGTGGTGGAGAAGGTGTGCTCGTGGGTAGAGGGTGCGAAGGAAGTCGGGAAAGTGTTGGGTCTGCTTCGAGTTGTGGAACAGTTGTGTGTTGGACTGAAAGGAGCTCTTCGATCAGCACAGAAACAAGAACAGGAACAGAAAGAGAAGCTGAAGCAGAAAGTGAAAAACGGAAAGGATCATGGACGGGCTGAACAGATGGAGGAAGAGAATCGAGATGGATGGAGTTTGGGGAGTCGGTGCCAATCGGCGCTGAACTTGATGGAAAACACGCTGCTCGGACTGTGCTCAGCTCGGGAGTCGGAAGAGAAGGAGAGCTCGGTGGATGTGGAAGTGGCTAAAGAAGTTGGAGGGATTCTGATTCGGCACTTTCCGCATGTGCTGTCTGGAGGAAGGAAGGAGGTGGGAGTGATTGGGGTGGATGTGGGTCGGGAGATGAGAGCGATGGAGGAGAGGGAGAAGCGAAGGGAGGAAGAAATGAAGAAGAAGTTGGAAGAGATGAAGGAAGAACTGACAAACGAAGCGAAGCAGAAAGAGGAAGAACGGAGGAAGGAGCACGAACTAAAGATGGCTGAGTTGACCGAGCAGGCCGAGCGTCATAGGCGATTCATCGAAGAAGGAGTGGAGAGGGAGCGAGAGGCCAACAGACAAAGAGAAGAGGAGAGAAGAAAGGAAGAGGAGAGAAGGAAGGAAGAGGAGAGAAGAAAGGAAGAGGAGAGAAGGAAGGAAGAGGAGAGAAGAAAGGAAGAGGAGAGAAGGAAAGTGGGAGCAGCAGCAATCGATTGGTTCCCAGCAGATGGATACTCGCTGAATGGTTCTGTCTTCACTTGCAGCAATTCAAATGGGTATCAAACTCTCCTCTCCGCCGAGTTTGGGAAAGTGGTCGTCAGATTCACTTTCACTTTCCAGACAATCACAAAGTTGCATCGAATCGGCATCGTTGCATCTGCCCGGACTTCGACAGTGAAAGGCGGATCTGATTTTGTGGAGCTTTTGGGAGGAGCTGGATGGCGAATGAGTTCAGACTGTCGATTTGCGATCCAAAACAAATCACGTGTTCACGATGGATCAGCGTGTGCAGGTGGGAGAGGAGGCCAGCGAGTGGTGTTGGAGGCAGACGGGCGAGACGGGAAGAGGACACTGCGACTGAGCCAGAATGGACAGACACAGCCAACCTTCTTCTCTCGCATTCCTGTCCCCTTCCGATTCGCAATTTATCTATCTGGAGTTGGTGATGCTGTGTCGATTGAGTCAGTCGAGGTTGTGGCTGAGCCTCAGCTGAGTGGGGGAGGGACAGCGATTCCGATGGACGAAGCATAACCACAACACTTCCTGTTCTTCCTGTTTCCATTCTTCATTCAATCATTCACTCATTTCACAATACTTCTTTTTGGCATTTCAGACACTATGCAATACACTGTGTGTCTTTGAAAGTGAACAAAGGAGGAAATTTCTTAAAGGTGACTTCAACATGAAATGAAAAAATCAGTCAGGATTCGGTGGAGCAGGCTGACCATCATTTCGAGGTTCAAAAGGAGGATGAGTGTGTGTTGGTCCAAATGCATCGAAGACGCCACCAATCTCTCCAAATTGTGGATGATGAATATGTCCATCGCGTTGATGTCAGTTTCGTTGATTTCGAGACTGCAGTGGATCACCTAATCCACCAACAGGAGGAGCATCGAGTGGAGCAGGAGGATGATTCGGTTGCTGGTGGAGATGGAGGTGAACCACACCAACTTGACGATATAGCGGAGGTCGATTCGGTGGCTGGTGAACTGGGTGCCCTAACACCCGAAATGGAGGGTTGATCCCGACACCCAGACGATTACGGAACACAAACGCGTTGGGCATCATTCGATCGACATGGCGTTGGGCGTTTGCTCCTCTCCACTTGTTCAGAAAGTCCAATGAGAACGAGTCAAGAGCAACATCTCTTCTGTCCTCCATCCCTTCTGAACACAGAGTGAGCACAAACTGCCTCACTTGTGGGTTGGACCGATTCTCACTCTGTTTGAACATGGTGTAGAAACTTGAGTGAAGATCCAGCGATGATGGGATAGTGTCCAGACGGACAAGAGCGATGGAGAGGACGGAGAGAAGAGAGGAGAGAGGAGGGGTGGAGAAAGTGGATGAAGTTCCTGTGTGGATGAGAGACAGAACGAGAGAGAGGAAGCTGTTCAGGAGTTGTGAGATTTCGTCCAGCTCGGAACGAAGCTCAACTCTGTCTGGCGACGAAGGCACGACAATTGTGAGGATTCGAGTGAGGAAGGGAGAGAATGGAAGGAGTGTGGAAGCGGTGATCTCAGTGGGGTTGTCTGGAAAGATCATTTTGAGGACAGTGAGGAAGAGTCGTTGGGGTGTTGTGTTTCTGACTGTCTGACCAATACTGATTTTAAATGAACCATCAGATTTCAGAGCTCGAAGTGAGCTCACTTTTCTCTTCTCCAAAATCTGATAAACTGTTTGTGCTGTTGCCTTCGCAATATCAGAGAGCAGATTCTCGTTCAGTCCTGGAAGATGCTGTGTGATGGAGACTGATTGATCATTTGGGAACGGGCTTCTCACGAGTCTACTTTTTAAAATAATTTCGTTTCGTCGAGCAAGCGTTTTGAGAGATTTGAGGCTGACAGGGAGAAGGATGGGAGCGACGATGGACGGGAGTGGTTGTTGGGTGACGGATGATTGGTGAATGCCTCGGAAAGGAGCAGTGGCTCTGCTGATCGAGAAGGGCGTTGGAGTGTCTCGGGTTCGCTGTTCGATCTCCTGAAGAGCGAGCAGGATCGAGCGAAGAAGAGAGAGATCGGTTGTCACGGCCAGCGAGACCAGAGAATCGATGACTGGCGTTGGGTCGAATGATTTGATCTGCATCAGAAATCGCAACACTTTCAAACACGACTCGACAATCTGCGACGTCACCTCATCCTTCCCCATAGCACATCCCTCCTCCACTCCTTCCCGACGAAAACGAGCGATCGTTTGAAGGGTGTTGAAAACAAGGTCACGCAGTGTGTGTCTTCGATTGGCCAACAAAGTGTCATCTGGGAGTTGATAGATGCATGTCTTGATTGTGTCTTCGATGTGAGTCATTGCTTCTGCGACCAGCGGAATGTTGTTGAAATGACCAGCCAACCCGACAACGCGGTCGAAGGCATCGGGGTTCGTTTCCAGATGGAGGTTTGGACGAGTGGATCGGATTGTGGGAAGTGACAAGATGAGAAGTGCTTGTGCGTTGTTCTCTGCTCTCATCAGCTCTTCCACAAAAGCGAAATTTCTGTTCGAAACAACAGCCAGCTGCGTCAGAAGCTTCCATCTCTCCTCGCCCTCAGCTGTTCTCAACTTCTCGACGGTTGACTGCTCGAATTGTGCTGTATGTGGAGTTGATCTTCCGTTGATGTAAGTTGTGTGATTATCACGAAAGACGAGCTCGACCACTTTTCTCATTTCTTTGAGGAGAGCGATGGGAGTGTTGAGGGAATTCACTGTCGCCATTTCCAGCAAGCATTCCACAATTCGATCGAGAGAGTTGCGATCTAACGTATTCATGTTTTTGCAGAATGTCCCAAACGACGACAGAAATTGGGTTTGTGATTCTGGTCCAAGAAAAGGGAAGAGATGAATCAAGGCAGTGTCTCTCCTTTCTGCGTCTTCAGGACTCACGTTGAGACCCACAAAAGGTTCGCCGTAGACGAGAATGAGTACGATGTCAGCAAGGTTTATCAGTGCAGTGAGTGCAGATGGTTGGTTCTTGTCGTTCCACACACTTGGCTGTTGTGACAATCTGCACAGCTCGGGAGAGAAGAAGGGGAAGGAGTGAGGGAGTGTTGGGGTAGTGCTACGCGCAGTCCGCGTTTTGACTAGGGGCAGTCCGTTGTTTTGTGCTAGGGGCAGTCCGACTATGCTTGGGGCAGTCCGCGTATTGCTAGAGGCAGTCCGTCATTTTCTGGGTTATTGTTGGAATTTTTCACTCTTTTATTTGCACTATAACCACAATTACACATTTTCGAAGTCAGAAGCAGCGAATATTGGTCGATTAGTGAATTGATGGCGGTCTACGAGGGACTTGGTTTGATCAGACCAATTGTGAGAGATGTGTCTTTTTTACGGTCAACCAAATCGGAATAGCCTTGATATTGAAGGGAACGATGTGATACAGAGATGGTGGACCATATTATGACCATTTCAATGTATGGTGACCATCTTTCTTACAGACTCGTTTTCTTGAAATGTATGAAGGAAATCGTGAATAAAATGCAAAGATCTTTCATTTCTCCATTTTTCTCCTGATTTTGATGATTAGTTTTGTTCTCGATCCTCCTCTCTCTCTCGTCTCTCTCCTCCTCGTTCTACTCGCGGCCTTCCTTCAACTTCACCAATCCGGCAAGTTTAAACCGAAGCAGGATTCGGAGAATCTGCGATTTCACGCCTTCTTTAATTCTCCCCATCTCCTTCTCTTCTTCGCTAGATCTTTTGGTGTCTCCTCTGCTCTTCCCTTTCTTCTCCCTCTCAATCGACGACATTAGTGCCTCCAGCCTCTCCAATCTTTGGCATGTTAATTGGATTGGACGTTGCCAATGTTGGACTGGACAATCGACCTCTATTGGACATTCATTTTTAGACTTGCTTCTCTCATCCTCAATTCACTCATTCAATCATTTTCACAAAGAAATGACAATAATCACTTAAGAAATAGCGAAATGGAGATAATTTGATCATATTTAGCCAAGTGTGAATCTCGACTTGATCCACCCACCATTGGACGTCATTGGACGTGACTGGACATTTCGCTGAAATTTTTTTTCTGAAGTCTACACAATTAGTGCATCCCGTTTATTGAGGTTTTGACGAGTCGGCAAAATTGGACAGTCCAATGGACTGTCCAGTCCTGGACTGTCCAATCGACACCTATTAAGGGATTGAGTTACATCCTCATCTCAATTACGGTTTGATGTTCACATGTCTCTCACTTTTTTTGAATACTAGGCGACTTCGTCTCGGTTTTGAAATACCGTGGGGTCATAAATCGCGACGCAAAGTCAACAGATCTAGAATTCATTCATTCTTCCCCAGACACAACATCTCTCACCCCACGATTGATATCACCATCGAATCTCTATGCTTGAACTCAAATGTGTGAATTTCTCATTCTAAATTCTTCTTTTATTCCTTTCTGTTCCAGCCTTCGTTTCGCATCCTTTCCTCAAAGTTCTGCCTCGATGATACGTGACTTTTCACTGGTGAGATCAACTTACTTGAGTTTCTTCAATTTATGATGTGGAATCCGATATTCTCTGTATTCAGGTCGCTTCTGCGGCTATGTCAATCGTTGGGATGATCTGTGTGATCATTTATATCTTCCCTGTTGTCTTAATCAATGTTTGTTTGCTTCTTCTGCTCATTCTTTCAATTCTTCTCTTCTCATAGCAACTGAGATTCATTGCATGATGACTCCTCACAATGTGGGGAATGAGTTCTTTTCATTGGAATATGAATCTCTACTGCTCGTATGCACAGATTCATCCTCTACAGTATGTTCTCTTTCATGTTTTTCCTCATCTTCCAGATATATTTGTCCAAACGCATTGGTGAGCGCTGACCTGCTCGATCACCATTGATTGTGTTCTGGACACGCCTCTGCTCCTGTTTGGAATCATCCGCATATTTCCAAAGAATTGCAGTCAAATGCAAGAATTTGTATTCTGGATACCTTGACGGATATTCACAGCAATTGTGATGATTCTTGGTATCATGTTTAGGTCCACTCTCAACCACACCCAAGCCCTCATCTCCACAAGTATCAACGCTGTGTGTGCTCGAACCAATTCATCAGAGAAGTACCGCGTAACTGTCTTGGCGGAATCAAAAGGCTGTCTGTGACTCATCGAACTATTTCTCCAAGGAGTTGGGTTACTGCGGCACAACTCTTCTAACTTCGGGAAACTCAGTGTCGATGATGATTCTCTTCACCTCTGTGGTTGATGGTCGGGTCAGTATGTCTTTTGAACGAGATTGTTATTGACACCTCCGGATGTCCACATTTCTCTTGTTTGTCATTCCGCATGCCTCATTCATTTTCTTCTCTCTCATTCCAGTTCTTTCCCGTGTTGGTTATCTGCATCACTCCTCATTGCACATGTTACGATTGTGGCTGCCCAGCACGTCGTTCACAACAAAGATAAGAATGAATAAACTGCAGCGGCGTTTTTATATTCATGGGAGGAAAGGAACATATCGGCCCAACTAACAAGATATCAGCAAGAATTCGAGATCTCACATCAACAGTACAGATCCTCGCAAAGTTGTAAACTGAAATATCTTTTTCTTTCAATTGGTTTTATTTGGGGTGCATTTCATGTACACAACGACAAATCGTTCATTTAACAATCCCTGCGGAGAAAATATGTTCGGAGCCAAATAACCAATATCATGGGTCAGATCTCTCATCGCCCAAATAGGAGACTGGACATTGGACTGGACAATCCCACCTCGACTGGACACAGCTTAACAGGCCAATCCAATCTCACTCTTCAAGTTCCTTCTCAGAGTCACCCAAATCCTTCGTTGATCACTCCCGACTCCCCCACTCCCAATTCACCCATCCCACTCTCCTCCTCCTCTCCTCTTCATCCGACTCACTCGCCGAAGCATCGTCAACGACGTCCGAATAACATCCCACACCACCTCCCCCCACTCCCTCCACCCGCTCGGCACAACAAGCAGCGACAGACTGAGATTGCAAAGAGAGAGGAAGAATGAGGGAAGAGAGAAGAAGAGGAAGGAACCACATGAAGGAGAGAAGAAAGAACCAGAATCTACTCGCCTCCCACACCTCCATCCTTCCGTACCAAACCCGATCGTCTTCTTCGCTCTCCGCAGCTCTTCCCAAACCGCCCTCCTTCCTTCCTCCGCCCCACACCCCTCAAACAGAGCGTCGTCGAACCCACCCAGAAACATCAGCAGAGCACACACCGCAGACTCTCCACCGCAGCTGGCCACCTCGCAAACCTCGGCTACTGCGAGACGAAAGTGGCGGGAGGGTGTATGAATGATGGTTGATATGTTTCGAAGGGACAAAAACACGATTTCAGGACCGATACGTGAATATATTGGCGTCTGGATGGTGATTTTGACAGAATGTCTGGATCGGACGTATCTTTGTCTCTTGTGAAGGGCAGCATGCGCAGAAGGAATGACAATCAGCACTTTATCGGGAGATCAACATTTGTATTGGGAGGAACTTCATAAAGCAGTGAAAGTTGCGTCGAAGATCAGATCTGACAGGTGCAACAATGGAGATGAAGAAATGAGAGAAGACGAGTGAAAACGATTGTGAACGTGAGTATAATGGGCAATAAGTAACTTTAAGGGACTGGTCAAATACCGATTCTAAGAGGATATTCTAGAGATTTTCTAGGAAATTCGAAGCCTTTGTGGAAGTAGAGAACAGATAATTGAGTTTTCTCTAGAAATAAAAGAGTTGGAAATGTGTTGATCAAAAAAGTGAAGTGTCTGGTTCTCTGTCGTTAGGACATAAATTAGGATTTAGTGACCACCTAGTCACTCAAAAATAGATTATTCAACTTTCTAGGGGAGCTAAAAAGTTCTGATGAACTTCCATTTCAGATTAGAGGTTTTGATCCGACCCTAAATTTTATTGTTTCTTCAAAGGAGGCGATCTTTCTCCTGAATCCTAGTGACATATCTCTATGAAGAAAACATGCCTCGGAATGCTTTTAGGACTACTAGAGTTAGTTTTAGTCAGTCCCTTAAAGTAACCTATTGCCGTATAATGCAGTCGAAATGGTGAAAAGGATAGTATTGACAGTTTTCATCTCATATCTCTCACAATTGGACAGATCAAACAAAGGCCCTCATAGTCCGCCATCAATTCACTAATCGACCAATATTCGCTGCTTCTGACTTCGAAAATGTGTAATTGTGGTTATAGTGCAAATAAAAGAGTGAAAAATTCCAACAATAACCCAGAAAACGACGGACTGCCCCTAGCAAAGTCGGACTGCCCCTAGCACAAAAAACGGACTGCCCCTAGTCAAAACGCGGACTGCGCGTAGCAACACCCCTTGGTCACCCACTCGGAGGGGAGAGTGGCAGGGGGTAGACGTCGTTGAATACACCCATTCAGTTTGATGGATGTTTCCATCAAATGAACAGAGAGCAAATGAATCTGAAGAGAGAGAGAGAACGAAGGCACATGGAAAGATGAGTTGAGAGATCATCGAGAACAACAACTGCAGACCTCTCTTCCGAATTCCGAGTCCTTTCGAGTCATTGGGACAGTGAACATCCTTCCGCATTGAGCCAATCATGACAACTCCACACGAATCTGAACAGAATCACAAAAAGAGCAGCACACGTTCAGTTTCAGGAAGGGCGAGGATGGTGACAGTCACAGACTTGATCATCTCATCAACCACTCCATCCAACACAACTGTGCTGAACGGCAAGTCGAGTCCATTTAAGTCGAACGCTGTGCGAGTGATCACATTTCCCTCAATCTTGAAGTGCTCCGGATTTCGGGAGAGGAGAGCGGGCATCGATCCTTCTGCTTCTCTCCGAATCAGTTGGGATTCGCTTTCATCGCTTTCTTCAAGCGACTCTTTGGTGTCAGTCCATTTGATCTCCAACATCTTGTCTGTGAGAGGTGTCGCTTGGGTGGAGTGGACGATGCTCGCGATTTCAAGTGAGGTTCCCATCACAGCAGCAGAGAACTGAACAGGTGAGAAGCGAAAGGAAGAGATGACAAACACCAATTCTCACCGATTCTGGAATCCCACTCACATAACATCTCTCACCCTTTCCGTTCACGAAGAATTGGACAGTGCGTGGAGTCGAGTCCATGTTCACTTCCATCACAACACGGTCCTTCTTCGATAGCGAATCATAGGATCTCTGTTCCAGTTTGGTCTGATTGAACACTTGGAGATATCCACTTGTCGAGAGACCAATCGAATCTGAGAAGAGTGAAGAGAATGAGATCATCAAATGAACAGCAAACGTTTCACATTCTTCCCAAAAACTTGTCCAAGTTCAGGAATACCTAAAGACGAATCGAGAAGTCCGAAAGTGATGAATCCTTTCTCGTCTGCAGACAATGTGATGAGAGAGAAGAGACACACCACCAGACTCAGCGAGCGTCAGCACAACGAAAGTGACAGAAACAACGCCCTTCGTGATAGGCTCGGAAAACAGAACAGTGCTCGGTCTGGCTCTTCCTTTCTTGTCTGTTTCTTTCTCAGTCCGAGTCAGAACGTTGTTTCGGATGATGAAATGTGTTTTGTGTGTGAAGAGCAGTTCAGGCAGCTTCATCGTTGGAAGTTGCAGGGGTAATGCTACGCGCAGTCGGCGTAATGACTAGAGGCAGTCCATTTTTTGTGCTAGGGGCAGTCCGACTTTGCTAGGGGCAGTCCGTCGTTTTCAGGGCTATTGTTACAAGTTTTCACACTTTTACTTGAACTATGATCACAATAACACATCTTTGCATTCCAATTCAGTGAATATAAAAAGATTTGTGAATTGATGACGGTCTATGAAGAACTTTGTTTGATCCGACCGATTGTGAGAGATATGTGGAGTTTGAAGTCAACCAAATCTGAATAACACTGATCATGAAGGATAAAATGTGATACAGAGATGATGAACCCTATTGTTTCCATTTTAAAGCAGAGTGACCCACATTTTCTTTGACGATGTTTCTTGAAATATATGAAGGGAATCTTAAAACCATTGGCAAAAATCCTTCATTTCTCCATATTTCTCAGGAAGTTGATGATTAGTTTTGAGATGTATCACTCTTGGATCCTTGTTTTTCTTGTCCAAAAATCAACTGTCACTATTTTCGCTTGTTGAGAAGGAGGAGCTTAGAAGGACGAAAAAGGAAGAAGTCAGACTCTCTGATGAGCAAGTCTTCCCCCTCCTTCCATCCTCAATTATCCTCGCCTTTGTCAGGAAGACCAACGCCCAACTCTCTCCCTCACTCTTGCAACCACACTCCTAACTGACCTCTCGGTCCAACCACCAGCGGCTTCACTGTCAGTGCACCAACACTCACTCTGACAAGTGCTTCACTGTCTCCATATCCAACATATCCTCAGCCTCTGTCGTGTTCAGTGTCGATCCTCTCATTTATCTCCACACTTTCGTCCATCGTGTCGTCTTCATCATTGACACGGAGACATTGCATTTCATTCGAATCTCCGCCGAGATTGGAATGTTGGTCGCCCTCAGAGCGGTTGAGAACGGCCTGATCATTCGCAAAGTGAAAAAAGAGCTCGACAAAAGTCATTTCATATATCCAAAATGGAATTCGATGAGACAATAGAGAGAGGTGGAAGGATAGAGAATGAAGGAAGAGGGGGCACGAAGACGAGACTACGAAGATCTAGCTGTCCTCCCAACGCCCCAAACAAGCAGTCATGGACAAAAGTGGTCGGCAGGAAAAATGACAAACTCTGGTCTGACGATTTGGGAAAGGAGTTCGATGCTGAAACTATACATGTGTGGAGGTGACATGACATCGACACGCATCGAGGTTAGTAGACTGGTCTACAGTTAGTGGGTGAGAAATACGAACCATTCCACTGTAGACGTTTTTTTACGAAAGTTTTCATTTTCTTGCTGAGGAGGCTGAGGATCTCGCTAATTTCGGTATCAATGATCTCATCTCATCACCACATCTCACTGTGTGAAAAATGGTCGATTGTGGTTGAGCACCTATTGTTGTCACTTTTTTTCAGACTCTTCATTCTTCCGTATCTCCATCATGAAACAACTACTTGCTCTGATTTTCTCGCCACAATGGTCTTTTTTGATGATGAAGTGTCTGACAATATAAAAACCAAATTTCACCGTTCAGTGTTTCTGGACAGGAAAACCGAAAACTTTTGTCCACGACTGAAGAGAAAGGCGAGAACGATGAGGAAGAAGAAAGGAAGAGGTCACAGGCGCAGTTGTATCAAACCCTTCTCGAGGATACTGCACTTCTGATGGGACGCACGAAGCAACAGCAAGATGTCATCGCATCGATGGAATCATCACTCATCGATAAACCAATACGTTGGAGCGGGAAGTGGAGAACGAAGAAGAGACGATTCGATACAGTCGGACACAAGAATGAGGGCGGGAATAGCTCATCTCTTGTTGCGTTTCCTTCTTTCAAGACGATCGTTGTTTCTTTCTTTTCAGAAGATTGATCAGGAACAGAGACTCTGATGATGACTGAGCAACAGCAAAACCATTCAATTTCACCATAATAGTGCCACTTCTTTCGCCTTCGTCACAATTTTTACGAAGTCTCAGACACTCTTTCACTTTCCTTTTATGATAGAGAAATCATGACTAAACATAGATAAAATACAGTTTTGAAGCAAATGGGAGTCGGTCCATCGTTTTGAACAACTGTCAATGGAAGGTTTCGATCTAACCCAGCGATGTCAAATCGACCCCTAAATCCACGAGATATACTGCGCGTCACGGCGACTTGATCCAGCGGCAATTTTTGTTTTTTGACAGAACAAGAGAGAGTTGAGAATTCATTTTACACACACTTCAACTACCTTGAGTTATACATCTCTGCGATTTTTTTGAAAGAACAACAGTGAAAAATAAGAGAGTATGACATGAAATGCTACTGTAGGGGGACATACTTCGAACGACATGACACGTGATTCACAACCGATATCACTCTTGAATGTATCCAGGATTGTGAATGTCAAGTGATAGATAGAAGCAGATTGAATGAAGAAAATGAAAAGGAAGAAATAAGTCAACTCGCTCGCTCCATGTCTCTGTCAATGCAGTATCCAAGGACACCGATACGCTGAATACCGATGATGGACAGTGAGTTGCGAAAAGAAAAAACCAGCCACAGCTCGCAACCGTCAAGACGTTGAATTCTGTTCATTTCAGATTCAAAAACGTGTCATAAAGTTCAGCCGTTCATCGAAAGACAGATTTCGAAATCAAAAAATCACACCGTTCTTTCCAACGCTTCCTCTAAGTGAGTCGAATCAGTTTCAGGAAATGTCACAGAGTTCCTCTCTTTCAGCCCCATCGTTTTCAAAATCGCTGCACTATCGGAAATGTCACTCTTTCGAAATGTTTCTCTTAAGAGTTTTGTCTGTTTGGCGATGTGAAGAATGTGCGAGAGAGGACGAGAGAAAGTGAAGAAGTCACAAAGAGAAAAGACACACCACGCTGAGAATCAAGGTTGTGTGATCATCAAAGAAAACTCGGGATTTGGTGATGTGCTGGGATGAGTTGAAACTGACAAACTTTGAGTGTCTGAAAATATCATGGAATGAAAAACAATCACTGACACTTTCGTCAAACTTCTCACTAAGGCCAAGATGGACCCTCTCCACCACACTCGGGTCCTTCTCAGTGATTGTGTTGGTTGAAACAAGAAAAACATAAAACTTCCCAGAATCAAACAGGGCAATATCGGTCAGAAAGACTTTCAAACAATCAGTACCGACTTTAACCTCATCAAACACATTTCGTGAACGCTCGTTTCAATTATTTTTGACATTTATGCGATTTACGTTGCAATAGACTTCCTTCGTCCAAAAATCGTGCGAGGTGAGAACTCGATCCCACAAGAAAGTACTAGAATCAGCGTTCTCTCATTCAGTGACAGCCTCCTCGAGTGTTACTCTCGTAGAGTTAAAAACTTTAAAGTTCGAGGGATCAAGTAGGATGAAGTGAATCACGTGTCATGTCGTGAAGAACATGTCCATCATTTTTTTAATTTTACAGTTTTCACGTCATTCAGAATTTTTTGGTGTCCAATTTTTTGTCACAAGGTCTCTACCTCTCTAAATTATCTTTGATAGAAAAGTGAAACACATTGTCTCTTTATTCAGTAAAATACAACCGTTTTACAGCCGAATCAAGTCGTCATGTCGGGCAGTATAGGCTCTGAATACGGTCTGAATTTTCTCTCAATATGTATAATCCATCCCTCCTTCGTGTCGACCATCACAAAATTCCATCCTCGTCATCACTGATGTAAAATAACCCGGACTGCCCCAAGCAATATGCGGACTGCCTCTAGCAAAGTCGGACTGCCCCTAGCACAAAAAAACGGACTGCCCCTAGTCAAAACCCGGACTGCGCGTAGCACTACCCGGAGTGTTGTGGTCGAGTGAAGCGCGTTCACAAGACATCCAGCCAAAGGAATTCCAAGCTTTCTCATAAACGTGATGCCACTGGTTTCGGACGAGTCTTCGAAGCGAGACTGCATCACAACACTACGACCTACTTCGGCATAAATCGATTGACAGTGATATGGATTGTGATCTGTCTCACTCGAGATCCGAGAATCGCGAGGAGTGAATGCATCGGTCACAGGGAATGTTGTTGGAGTGGCGAAGAGGAGGGTTTCGGTGTGAGGTGTGGACAGGCCAAACTGGTTCGAGAAGACAGACACAGCAGCTGTCGACAGCTCGTCGTGAGTGCTCGCAGCGGAGAGAACGAGGAGAGTGAGAAGAGAAGATGGGAGCGAGATGAAGTCGTTGGTGCGCGTTGTCAGATCCAACTTCACTTCAGCCATCGCTTTGAGCAGCACAACCCAATTCTGTGTTGCTCGACCAAAGTCCAGACAGTGCGGTTCAGACGGCGAGTCGGACACCACTCGAACTGAATTCACTGCTGTCGAAACTGCAACATTCAAAATGCGTTCGGCGTGGTTCTCAACGAGGCGGCGGAAGAAGGCAGGGTTTGTGCTGGCGATGCGGAGAAAGGAGCTGGCAGGGTCGGTGAACGAGCGAGGGGAGAGGAGGGAGCGGAGACGGAATTTTGGGTTGAGGAGTGGTTCGCTGAGTTTGGTGAAGAGAGGAGACGAAGACTGGCTGAGTGCGGAGATCAGGTTCAGGTGTCGATCGTGACGGAAGGGAGTGTCGGAGGGAGAAGAGGAGAGATCGACAGTTCTGAGAAACGAGTCGATGAGGTCGGGATGGGCTGAGGAAGAGACGAAAGAGTGAGGATGATCAAAATGGCACACCATTCAGAAATGTGGCAGTGTGTTGGAGACATTGAGACAGAAGATTCTTGGAAGGGTTGATGTCACCAAAGTGTATTGAAAGTGTCAGCGGGTGGAGAAGATTGATGAAGGCAGCGATTCTCTTCACTGGATCCTGAAAGGACTGTAAAAACGATCGGTGTGAAAGAATGAACTACTCTTCAATTAATGTCGTTTCCGCTTCGGACATTCCCTGGAAACATGTCCGAAGCCCCCACACAGGAAACAGATCCGCGTGTCCTGGTTGGGACAGTCTCGACTCAGATGCCCTGTTTTCCCGCACTGCACATCACAAAATGAGAGAAAGCGAAGCACACCTTGTAGCACGCGTTCCGATCCACCACTGGCCCACTCTCCCGAGCGTGTATTCGATGCAGCGGACAATTCACAAAGATATGGCCAGTCTGCCCACACTTGAAGCAGCGTTCCATTTCACGCGGAATTGTGTTCGTTCCTACCACCCCGTTCATCACCTGAGGCGTGGGGAGGGGAAGAAGGCCGTCGTGAGGCGCAGTGAGAGTGAAGTGAGGGGGACGGGGTGGTTGGTGTGTGGCAGGTCCGTTCGGGGTGGGTGATGGCAGAAGGGTGCCTGGGGAGCATCCTTGCAGAGTCACATTCAACGACAGAGGCAACGACAGCGAGCTGTTTTGCGAGGATGGCACGATGGGACGAAGCGCAGTGGCGGTCATCTGGCTGTCCGAAGCGGTTTGTCCCGAACTTGAAAAGTGAACTGTGTTGATCGTCGTGCTGTTTGAGCTCGATGTCTTGCTTTGTTGGGATTGCGGTTGGATGCAGTCGCTTCGGTCGGATCGGATTTCGGAAGTTGGCAGAGAAAGGGCGACATCAAAAATGGGAGAGTGAACGGAATGAGTGGAGAACGAAGTCGGGAAGGACAGAGACGGGTGGGTGAAGCTGAATGACATTTGGCTCTGATCATGCGTTCGACCAAAATCAAAATCGTTTTGGGATGTCGCTGAGAACATGTTTGACTCCGATTGATGTTCAAAAGACGACAAAAAACGATTTGTGGAATCGATTTCTTCGCTCGGACCGGTAGATTGTTGAAGAAAGGTGGCATCGGGGGTGAAGAGACCGAAGTCCTGATTTGTGGATTGGGAGGCGATGAAGGGGCGTGATTCTGGTTGATAAGAGGACGGGAAAGCACCGAAGGGTATTCCGGAGTCAGAAGAAAGTGCCCAATCATCTGATCGGGCGATCTCCTGGTGGGAGAGGGTGGATTGTGGATGTTGGTTGGAGTGGTCATGATCAGGAGGGAGTGGGAACGAATGGGCGAGAAATTGGCTTGAATTTGAGGTGGAGTCCGGGGAAAACATGTCCTGAGCGCCTAGAACATTTTGGGAAAGATGTGATGAGAGGCTGAATGAATCGACGTTCTCAAAACGATAAGTGTTTGAACCACGAGGAAATAACGTGGAATGCGGATTAAAATGATCATAAGTTAGGGTTGATGGATGGTCAGGTCCCATCAAGTTCTTGGTCGATATGTGTTCTGATGATCTCACCCGAACTTTAGACAAGCCCATTTGAAAGCTGTCATAAACAGATGAGAAGAAGATTGAACTCGATGGAAACGGTCAAATAAAGACAGTAGATCTGCTCCGATGGGACGATCTGAACCAACGAGAGAATTGATTTATATGTTGGCTTGATCCAAACTAACTCTGATATGTTCACCACTCCATCATCGAACGACCTCATATCACCTGATACTTCTAGTGCACCATCCAATGAGTTGGTTTGTATCCCGTTTTTCTTTCTCAGTCCGACTGATTTGATTTGTTGTGTTTTTCAAATCTAGATGCATTTTTCAAACATTTCACCCACTAACTCTCGTTCTCTCTCCATTTTCCTGTATATATCCGGCATTATTCACAGAGTACTTTCTTCTCACAAACAGTGCAAGCATATCGAAGTGGAACAGAAAAGGAGAAAGTTACAATTCTGCTCGGAGTGCGGAACAAGATTGAAGAAGGTCTGAAAATGAAGGAAATATTCCAAGATCATATTGTGGAAATAATTCAATGTCGATTCGGGATTGATTTGAACTTCTCTCTCTTCCATCATTCTGATTGTTTCTGTGCTGTTCTGGGTTGATGCAGATGAAAATGGAGAGAGAATGAAGGAAGTGGGGGAGATGGGATTGCGGATGGGATTTGTGAGTGAATTGTGTTTGACATTGGGAAGTGAATGCTCGCCGTTCTTGTTCGTTTGTCTTCCTTCCTTCCTCCTCATCTCTCCTCTTTCTTCCCCTTTCGTCATTTCTGCTGTTTGTGTGATTGTTGTGGCAGAACGTGGCGTCGAGTGTGCTGACTCTGGTTGTGGGGTGTGTGTTGCATCCAGAGCGGAAGAAGATGAGCGACCTGCTTCCCTCGCTCCTCTCTCTCACCCACGTCTGCCTCTCTCCTCCTTCATCTCTTCTCGTTGTTTGTGTTGTGTTGTTTTTTTTGCAGCACGCTGATCCCACTCTGTCTGAGCCCGCGACACACGCTGTTGGGTCTGCCTCTCTTCTCTTCCTCATCTTCTCTCTCCTCTTCTTTTCGTTTTGCGTTCTTCGTTTTCTTGTTCAGGCTGGTGTGTGACTCGAGTCTGTCGTGTGGGGATGTGGAGGGAGTGCTGAGTGGGGGAGTGGTGGAGAAGGTGTGCTCGTGGGTGGAGAGTTCGAAGGAAGTCGGGAAAGTGTTGGGTCTGCTTCGAGTTGTGGAACAGTTGTGTGTTGGACTGAAAGGAGCTCTTCGATCAGCACTGAAACAAGAACAAGAACAGAAAGCGAAAGAGATGCAGAAAGAGAAAGAGATGTCAGGGAAGGAACATGGACAGGCTGAACTGAAGGAGGAAGAGAGTCGAGATGGATGGAGTTTGGGGAGTCGGTGCCAATCTGCGTTGGACTTGATGGAAAACACACTGCTCGGACTGTGCTCAGGTCGGGAGTCGGAAGAGAAGGAGAGCTCGGTGGATGTGGAAGTGACAGGACAAGCTGGATGGATTCTAGCAGTTCATTTCCCGCATGTGCTGTCTGGAGGAAGGAAGGAGGTGGGAGTGATTGGGGTGGATGTGGGTCAGGAGATGAGAGCGATGGAGGAGAGGGAGAAGCGAAGAGAGGAAGAGAGAAATGCAGAGCGGGAATAAGTGAACAGGAAGTTGAAGGAGATAGAGAGAAAAGAAGAAGAAAGGGAAGAAGAAGCGAAGAGAGACGCGGAAGAACGAAGAAAGGAGCCCGAGCTGAAGATTGCTGAGTTAAACGAGCAAACTGAGCGACACAAGCGATTCTTCGAAGAAGGAGAGGAGAAGGAGAAGCGAAGAGAAGAAGAAATGAGGAGAAAGATGGAAGAGGTGAAAATGAAAGAGGATGAGAGAGAGAAAGATGCAAAGAGGAGAGAGGAAGCAATTCAGAAGCGGTTGGGGGAAATCGAGAGAGAAGCGAAGAAAAAAGAGGAAGAGCGAAGGAAGGAGCACGAGCTGAAGATGGCGGAGTTGACCGAGCAGGCCGAGCGACACAAGCGATTCATCGAAGAAGGAGAGGAGAGGGAGCGAAGGAAGAAGGAAGATGAGAGAAGGAAGGAAGAGGAAAGAAGGAAGGACGAGATGAAGCGACAGAGTAAAGTGGGATCAGCAGCAATCGAATGGTTCACAGCAGATGCATACAGATTGTCAGGTTCTGTCTTCACGTGCAACAATTCAAATGAAACTCCAACTCTCCTCTCCGCCGAGTTTGGGAACGTCGTCGTCAGATTCACTTTCACTATCCAGACAATCTCTGAGTGGAATCGAATCGGAATCGTTGCATCTGCTCTGACTGAGAAAGTGAAAGGCGGAACCAATTTTACTGATCTTGTGGGTGGAGCTGGATGGGACATGAGATCAGACCGTCGAAAAGCTTACCGACACGGCAAGATTGTCCAATCTGGATCAGCGTGTGCAGCTGGGAGAGATGGCCAGCGAGTGGTGCTGGAGGCAGACGGGCGAGACGGGAAGAGGACGCTGCGACTGAGCCAGGATGGACAGACACAGCCAACCTTCTTCTCTCGCATTCCTGTCCCCTTCCGATTCGCAATTGTGTTGAATGGCAAAGACGCGATTTCGATTGAGTCAGTGGAAGTTGTGGCTGAGCCCCAGCTGAGTGGGGGAGGGACAGAGATTCCGATGGACGAAGCATAACCACAACACTTCCTGTTCTTTCTGTCTCCATTCGGCATGGGTTCGGAACGTAGGGCCTGGTTCGGAACGTAGGTCTTTCTGGTTTTTCAAGCTAAGTTTGGCAGTCTAAAATGCAGAAATATCACGATACAGTGAATACCGAGAAGTTACACACTATCTGAGAATTTTATGCGATCATGAGTTCAACTCGATGGAACAGAGGATCAACCTACACATTCAAAGTTTGTCGCTTTTCTGTTTCTATGATAAGATATGAACAACTACCGTCAAACAATCACATTCAATTGATGATTTAAAGGTAGAAGGAGACATGATAAATTGAAATTTGATTGTTAAGAAATGAAACCGACACAATTGTGTGATGGGTCAGAATTGACGTTTTCTTTCTCATTTTCATCTCATCATGTGAATCATTGAAATATCACAACTAACATGTGAGTTTAAAGGGAACGTAATATATTAAAAAGAGAAGTACACCATACTCGAAGGAGAATTGAGGCCTTTTCTTGGAAGGACAGATCTGGCAGTGGATCTGACTCAATTTCATATTATCTTTCTCAATTTCACTTATTGTTCTCATCTAAACTGGATTATCCGTTTCATGATTCAGTTTGACGACTAGAAACTCAAAAGCGAGTTGACCTGAAAGTTGACAGATCTAACAATCAAGGAGATGTTGTCAGCACTGGACAGAAAAATCTCGACCACTTTGATGTGGATTTTCAAATATTTTCCATTTCACTCTTCATTCATTTGTTTCTCTCACCTTTTTGTTGAGAAAGAAGAGAATTGCACCAGATCAGAGTCAAAGAACAAAACCAGACCACAATATCATCGTCACTACCCTTGAAAACTCAATTCGTCTCACATCATCTCCGTGCCCTACATACCGAACCAGACCCTACATACCGAACCTGTGCCCTACGTTCCGAACCAGGCCCTACATACCGAACCCATGCCCTCCATTCTTCACTCTGTCATTCCCTCAATTCACGACCAGAATTCATTCATCAGTTTCTCAACTCAGTCGGTTATTCTACTATAACATATTCGGAGAATATTTTCCATGCCATCCTAATATTTGGCCCAGAATCAACGCATACTGTGCGATGCTGTTGTTCAATCGTTGATTCACAGCATGCAACTGTTTTTGTTCGATTCCATCCTCCAGCCCTTCACTTTGTAGTATCCTCATGAGAGGTTTCGTTCCTTCACGCATTCTTCCATCGTCAGTCCGCCAGAATGTTATGGCTGAATGGGATTTGTCCAGAAAAACGTACATTTGATCGTCAAGGTTCCCTTCGGAGAGGAACAAAACAAAAGCTGGTGGGATTACAGAAGATAGAATAAATTGCATCGTGGGTGGATGAAAGGCAGCTATTACGAACAGAGAAGCGAGGAGATCGGGTTCGCGGAATTTTTGAATCAACGATTGTGTTTGGAGGATGTGACGAAAGATATGATCCAGATATTGGCGGGAAGGAACAATCACATTGTTAAAAACTGTTTCTCGAATGACATCTTCCGATTCCTGCACACCACTGTAGTGTACTTCTCGAAGTTCGAATGGACATCCATATCTGATGGAGTAGGAAACACAAGAAATCATGGTATCGTGGAAATGTTCATTCCCATCAAAAGGACGAGTGTGTGGTTGGATTGAACCCATAAGACGACCGAAACCACCGTCTTTGATGAAAGAGAACATGACTAGTGAAGGCGAATTGTTCACCCATCCTTTGAGGAGTGACGATCCTGCTTTCCCAACAATCAAGTAAGGGCACCATAAAATAACCCTCATGTGATCCGCAAAAGCTTGGTGTTTGCTTTCGTGGCTATGAAACAAAAAATCAGGGAGATCGTTGAGTGATTTGATTCGTTTAGTGCGTATGAAGTCCAACAATCCGACAGCTTTCAATTGCATCTCATAGTCAAGCACATAGTCATCCTCCAACATTTTGACAAGTGACTGGAAGAGTAGTGAGGACTCCCCAATTGATTTCAGAGTCCGTCCGTTCCAATTCAAGAAAGATGGAGAAGCTGTTGAATCGAGAAACATATGAAAAACAAACGGCGAGGCGTATTGCCAGGATGACGGTTGGATTTGGAAAGAAAACTGCCCATTCTGGGATTTCAGAGTCGAATAATTCTAGAATGGGTACGCTGGGATCGAACTCATCGCTTTATGAACTACTTGACTTCTCATGAACAGATTGTCCATCGTCCGAATGTCTCACACGATCAAGTCACCGGTCAGGTGTTGGTTCCAGAACAATGGGATGAACATCCTCCCTTTTCATGAACGAAGCATGTGTTGCTTTAAACACAGCCACTGATGCCTGTCTGAATGATTCTCCGGAATCACATTCAACAGTCGACAAATTGCACGACCCTTTTCTGAATTTCGATTCGAAGACAAATCTTCAATTTATCAGTCACGGACAAAAGTAAGTGGCCACCCCTTCCTGCATTTATGAACAGATGATTTTTCACACTTTTTTCGTAAACACTTCACATTCATGAAAGACGGTAATTTTTCAAATATAAAACAAGAATAGTGTGGTGAAGTGGAAATCAAGAGATTTGACTGATGTGCCCTGGGAGGCACTTTTGATTGCGGATGTCACAATATGTCTCCTCTTCCAAGAAGAGGAGATGTGACCTGTATAGTCTGTTCCTCCACTGAGAGCTCTCAACTTCCACTCCTCTCAGAGATACTGGAGGATCCGCGACGAAAAAGTGTGTTTTCTCTCTTCTTCATCCCTCTTCTGACATCCGTGCAACTCTTCCAACCTCTTTAACTTGTCGTCAGAATGCTTATTCTGTCCTTGTTCGATTGAAAGCTGACAGTTTTGGTGTGAAAAAATGTGGGAGAAAATGTGCGAATCTCATGTTCTCTACAGCAGGTCATTACAATTGAGAGAAAGTGAGAATACTTAATAACGTCGTCAGAGAGAGAGTTTGATGTCTTTACAAAGCTGGCTGAAGAGGGATGAAGAAGAGAGAAAACACACTTTTTCGTCGCGGATCCTCCAGTATCTCTGAGAGGAGTGGAAGCTCTCAGTGGAGGAACAGACTATACAGGTCACATCTCCTCTTCTTGGAAGAGGAGACATATTGTGACATCCGCAATCAAAAGTGCCTCCCAGGGCACATCAGTCAAATCTCTTGATTTCCACTTCACCACACTATTCTTGTTTTATATTTGAAAAATTACCGTCTTTCATGAATGTGAAGTGTTTACGAAAAAAGTGTGAAAAATCATCTGTTCATAAATGCAGGAAGGGGTGGCCACTTACTTTTGTCCGTGACTGTATTGTTCCCTTGTTGCACTTGAGAAGGAGGACTATCCCTTTGACTGTGCCCTTCAATATCATGCCGCCATATTTTTGAAAAAACTTGAACCGAATTGGGGAGCAAACCAACAAACAGCGAAACTTGTGACTGACCTCGTTCCCTCTTCAGCCGGATCGCCTACTGGCTTTATTGAGAGCATTGTCACTTTGCTGTCATCTCAACACTCGATGTTGAAGACAGCAGCGCTGTCATTGCTGAACTGCACACTGGGCAATTCAATGAGAATAATGAAATGTCGTTTCGTGGAATCAGATCTCGGCACCAATGTCTTAGTGTCTCTTCAACCTCACACATTGCCAATCGCAGGAAATGAAACGATAATCAGCAAAATCATCAGAATCATCCACTCTTCAATTGACCTCGCACTTCCATCATCTCTCAGAGATCTTAGTCTTACTACTGTTGCAGACATCAACAACAGTAGTATAGATAACGAATATCGATACCTACCTAGATCGCAATTAGTCCGGGAATTATAATACTGGGAACTGAATAGTGATTCTCAATTCCGATTGAACAGAGTATTATTTTTAAAGTACAATCAGCTATGATACCGAAATGCCGGATAATACTTGTTTTCTTGCATTTTGGTGGATACCTTTTTTGGGTTCAAATTCCATTATTTAGTCAAAAAAGTGACCCCATTTAGTGAGCTTAAATCTAAAGGGTTTTTTTCATTCGATGACAAAACAAACGTTAATTGTTTTATTATCTGATTTTTTATTTTGTATTAAATGACGAATCAGCTTACACCAAACAAACTTAACGAGACTCTAAAGAATGAAAAATTAATACTAATCACCGAACCAGTTCTGAATCGTTCTGGAACCTCATATTTGGCACATGGTACTTTCGATTATGCGAGTGAAGATAAACCTGATGAGATTTATCGAGTTTACATTCCTGCTTTCATTAAAGGAGCAAGACCACATCTGAATCCAAACATGTATCACAGATTCGATAACTGTTGCAATAAAGAAAAATTCATTGAGTCACTACACAGTGAGAATTGTGAACTCGTTGGTGAATACAAAACATCAGAGTCAGTAGTGAAATATCTTCATGAAGGAGTTGAATGGAGAATCAAACCATCACAATGGATGAAAGGAGTCAGAACACACAAGATGAAGCGTAAACATTACACTCAATCTTTTGTTGAAAACGAACTGAGAAAGCATAATTGTGAACTCATTGATGAGTACAAGAAAGTACACATTCCTTTTCACTATCGAGTGATTGGTGATGATAAAGTATACAAAGCGAGACTTGACGAATGGTTCAGAGCAAAGAGAAAACCTCACTTGAGAGGAAAGACAGAGAAGAACTCCATCGATGATTCTCCAAATCAATAATGACGAATAGATTATTTTTCTCCTCATTGTTTATTCCGGACTAATGACTATGCTCGTGTCACTGTGTCAACGGGTGTCAATGGGTCAAAATTTGATTTTCATTTTTGAAAAGTCCACCACTTGATGAAGTAACTCCATAGAGAATAAAAAAAAAGGATTTTTTAAAAATTGACCTTTATTTTTGTGACCACCCAAGATTGTACCAACAAGGTCAATATCGACACGGCAAGTTCATTTATCATGTTTCTAGAGTGATCTGACAACATTATCTGGACTTATGGGAATTTTCAAAATTAAGGCCGATTTATTTTTTTTCGGATTTTTTATTTCGCATATGAAGAGTAGGTCCAAAATGTTCAAGTGTGAGACCTCGACGTAATTTCCCTTGATGCTCAGGCAAAATGGTGCCCTTGTGATTAATGCGTAGAACTACTTGGAGGTTGTGTTGGAGACGGTCGAACTTTCGAGTTTGGCTCCGGGGTTCATGTTGGCTTCACTTAGATGTGACCGTAAATCATGCCCACCCAATGCTTATTCCTTCAAGGACTTCGCCAGTGTTAGTCGTTAAGTAGGATCACGATAGAATGATCCCCAAAGGAGTATCGGGTTGTCTATAGGAAGCTCGTACGAACGTAAAATGGAACTAACCTTCACGTATTTTTGTCCTCACCAATGTCAACATAAGCAAAGTCACAATTGTGTCTTCAGAAAAAAACAAGGAGAAAAAAGAAAAGGTTCAGTTTTGGAGCTCATCAAGAATAATCACTTAACTTTTTTTATTTTTGGATTTTTTAATTCGACTAAAATGGAATCTCCTCTGAAAGTTGTACTAAATTACATCACCAAAATTAAACAACTATTTCCAAACACCACGTTTGACTTCAAAGATAAACATGGATATGATAGACACTATAGTCCTGAGAGTAAAAACTACAAACATCAAAGATCATATCTCCTGTCAATGCTCAAGAACCCAGACGTTCACTTCGAAGGACCAACAAAGCATATTGGTGATAGTGATATCGAGAGTTTCATTCAACAAATTGAACAACAAAGAGAACAACAAGCAATTCACAAACAGAATGAACAGAACAACAATGCAATGATGAATGAAGAGGATCACAATGTCATTATCATCGATATGAAAGCTCATCCAAGAATAAACGAAACTGAACTGAAGAAGCAAGTGTTCAAGATCACAAGGAAACTAAAGTCAATTGAAGAGAAGCTGATGGATCATTGGATGAAGAATCTGTTGATCATTCAAAAGAAAAATGAACGAATGGAATCAAAGGATGTGAAGTCATTCAATGGATTTAACGAATGTATCCTACTTGCTGAACCACGAAACAAAAACGCATTCAATTCATGTTTACAGAGTGCACGAAGAAAGTTTAAAAAGAACGAGATCGAAAAAGAAACTACCAATGGAAAACCATATCAGTTGTACTTCCACAATCACTTGAAGAACGTTGAGGAAATCACTACATTTATCAGGACTGTGTATGAAAAAGAGAAGGATCATCCATTCAAGATCAGTATTGACTTTGGTAAGATCGTTGAGAGAAAAGATGGTAACGAGACAACGTACAATGATTTCAGACCAGAATTGGAGAACACATCAAAGAGTTTCCCAACAGTAATTCGTAATGAGGCAGACGTCAATGAGTATTCGAAGTATGCGATCAATCTGATCAAGGAATCACAAGAGAGAACACTAATGCATACCAAGTCAATGTTTATCGCGTTTCATTCTCTATTGGTTGCTGTCTATCGATTTCCAGTTGCAGGAAAAGCAAATGCTTTACTCACCATCCACATGAAGACACACAATATCAAATACGTTGATTCTCCATACAATATTTGTTTCTTTCAAGCTGTATCCCACAAAACACTTCCAGATACTCCAGAGAGGAAAATTCCGCAGAATACTAGAAATGCTGAAGCACACCGTCTGTTTGCAGTATGCAAGAACCTCACCCACCTCACATCACATCAATTGACACCATTTCTACAACAATATCCTGGATTTGATATTGCATCTGACATGGAAGAAACAATGAAGATCCTAAACATCACAGTTCACATTTATGAATACGATGAGGATAATAAAAAGTACTTTCTTAGTCAGTCTTATGTCAACGAAAACGATGATGCTCTGGTTGTACCTATTCTCATTGTTCCACTAACTGCCACTATGGTTCATGTGATGTTCATAGCTGATCCTGAAAAACTAACGGGATTTAAACTCTGTCCATATTGTCAATCGAGAGGATTCCAAGTGAAGGATACAAACTTCAAGAGATACTACGAGAAGCATCTTGCTGAATGTAAAGAACTTGATGGAAAACACATGAAGAAGATCCAACTTGATCGTACACCAAGACCTTATGTTCCACACATCCTCAACAATAGAACGTATGAATTTCTGATGGCACACAAAAGACAAGACGAATTCAAACCAACACAATACTACATCACTTACGATTTCGAAACAATGGAAGATCTCATTCTTGACAACTTATTCTCTGATGACAACACACAATTAATCTCACACTTGAAGCCTCTCTCTGTTGCATCAGCAATCAAAACAAAATCAGGAGTGAAGTCAATCTACTTTGATCTTCGAAATGGAAAAGACTTTGTGAAGCAGTGGATCAGAGAACTCTTCAAACATGCAGAAACAGTTCGCGAGGACAACTACTACGAAGACCCAGAGATTCCTTCTCAGAATGAAGTCAGTGTAATTGGATTCAATAGCTCTAGATTCGATATCAATCTCATCTTCCGTGATCTCGTTGATCAGGATTGGAAAGTGGTGAGCTTCCTTGGATCCACAACAAAGTACAAACAAGTATTGATCAGACACGAGAAAACACAACAAGTGCTCCGCTTTATTGACATGATGTCATACACTGGACCAATGACATTGGATAATGCAGTCAAAGCCTTTGGAGGAAACACCACTCTTCAGAAATCATTCTTTGCTTACGAATCGTTTGATTCATCAGACTACGACACAGTGTTGAGCAAACAAGAACCATTCTCCAAATATGAATTCTACTCCAGTCTGAACAACAGTGAAATGTCTGATAGTGACTACCAATTGTACCTTGATGATTGGAACAAGCGAGGATTCAAGAACCGTTGGGAGTACCTCAAGTTCTACAACATTAGAGACGTCGAATGTATGATTGCACCACTTGACAATCTGATCGATTTGAACTTCCAATACAAAGTGGATATGTTGCACAATCTCTCATTGTCAGCAAATGCATCTGCAA
Source organism: Blattamonas nauphoetae (assembly GCA_033064195.1). Classification (NCBI taxonomy): domain Eukaryota; phylum Preaxostyla; order Oxymonadida; genus Blattamonas; species Blattamonas nauphoetae. The sequence goes on from JARBJD010000300.1 coordinate 81,315, forward strand.
TCAAATATGCATGTGCCTATAAGGAATTTGATATAGATGAGGATTACAATGAATGTGACCAGTCTGGACCAATCAAAATCACCAAACAATACTGGAAACATAAAGTTGAAGGATATAGGTATCAAGACATGAAAGCACATCGCAATACAGACAAAAACGTTACAGAAGCTGACTATGAATGGTTCGAACAAAAGTGCAAGAGAGTTTGCTACATCTGCAAGAGTCACTTCTCACAAGCAGTACGACCAACACTGGATAGAATCGACAATTCGAAAGGACATTCAAAAGAGAACGTCAAGATCTGCTGCGATTACTGCAACACCTACAAGTCAGACAAAGATGAACATCTCACAAGATTGAGAATTCAACTGAAGAAGTATTGCATCTGGAAATCACTTCCAATGACTCTGACCCATGAGCAGACCTACCATAAACTGAGAGCAGCAGTGACTGGTGGATTATCGAATGTTCAACATCGACAGAACATCAAAGACGTGACTCCAATCAATCACTTCGCATATGAAGACGGAAGAGTTCTCTCCAAAGACACAGAACACATAATGACTCACGTCTGTGGTGTTGACTTTAATTCCCTCCATCCAAGTGCTTTCTCATCAATCAAGAACAAGAACAATCCATACACGAATCACAGAATGTACATGCCAGGACGATGCTTATTCACCGCAACAGGAGATAAAGAATGCCGTAAGATTATCGAAGACAAAAATCAGAAGACATTGTTCGTTGCAGAACTGAAAGGACACATCGATGAAAAGTACATAAATGAGTTCATTAACTTCCCACCAATCTTCAGAAACATTGTGGTCAATACAACAGAAGAGAACATTGGAGAGAAGACATATTCACTGATGAAGAAGCATGGATTGAAGACTGATGACAAACAAAGAAAGCTGACCCAACTCTTGAGCACACACGATCAGTATATGTTCTTTTCGACATACTATCTGTGGTTCCTCATCGACTATTGCCACTTCATTGTCGACGAAATCAAGAGTGTGATGATCTTTTCGAGACATGCTGGATTTGAACCATTCGTGACCTCATTCATGAATGACAGAATAGAAGCAATGAAGGTTGGAAACAAAGGAAAGGAACAATTCTGTAAGACCAACTTGAATGGAAGTTATGGATACGATGGAATGAACACTGAGAAGTACAACTCAATCACAATCTGCAATGAGAAGAGAACATATATGAAACAAATGATGAAAGGATTTGTGGCTACGAGAGAGATCAATGAGGACAACTACATTGTGATCGAAGATCGAGAGAAAGCATCATGCAAGACATGTCTGCAAGAAGCAGTATTCACACTCGACAATGCCAAGTTCTGGTATCTGAATTTCATCTACAACTTCATGTACAAGTGTCTAGATATGAACAAGATTCACTTCTGTGAGGGGGATACTGATTCTGCATACTGGGCAATTAGTGGAGATCCGAATGCTGGAATTCATCAACAATTTGAACATGTGATTGCTGACAAAGAGTTCTATGATGCTCACAAATATGAATGGTTTCCCAATCCTGAAAAGGGAGTTGATGATGAGAAGAAGCTGTTGGGATTAGCAATTGAGAAGGAAGGTGAACAGATGATCTGTCTTGCACCAAAGTGTTACTCTCTCGATGAGAAATGCAAAATCAAAGGAGTGTCCTTAAAGAAAACAAATATCACGAGTGACGATTATGTGAAGTGTCTGAATGGAGAGAAAACTGTGACCACAACACTGAACTTTCAGACGAGAAGAATCGTGAGCGAAGAGGACACCAATGGATTTGAGATTGCGAAAATACAACAGCAGAAACTCAGTCTCAGTGGAATTCATCTTAAGGCAATCGTTCTTGAAAATGAATCGTGTCCTCCATTCATTCATGGACTGAAAGCAACTTATTATCAAATAGAATAATATCAAACTTTATTTTTGTAGAAATGAACACTCGACAATTGAATCAACAGCAGATCGATACACTCGCGAATAGATTACTTCAAAATACAAAACACTACCCTAACAAAATATATAACATTAGAGTGATTCCAAACCAGATTCTACCAGTCTATATTGTTAATGATTCACATGGAGAATACGATGCTAATGATAACACATATTTTAATGATTGGTTGAATGGTGAATTACCTCCTGATCTATCTACTTATTCAGGACGAAAGGTTGTCCAACAATTTGTAAAGCAATTCCTAGGACAAACAACAAGTGACTCCAGAGCTGAACAAGCATACAAAGCATATCAACAATATTATTACGAAGCACAAGATATTCACTTTGGACAATCTTTCATTCCAGCGACATTACCGATGCAAACACCAATGCAACCTTTAACTCTCCCCCTAGGAGGGCTCGAAGTCTTTAGCAAGACAAGTTCAACACTTTCGTCATCAATCAGAGTTGGAAAGAAGAGACATTTAAAACAAAGTCATTCACATCATGAATTTCCAGCAAGGGAGAGACGATACAATGAAGATCTATTTCTGACTATATCACAAGTGCCAGACATTATTTCCAGAAATCCTTCAGAGGTTGTCCGCACTGAACCAACAACAAGGCAAGTACTAGAAATGTTGGAACAAATGAAAGGACTCTTCGACTATCAAACAAAAGATAATTCAGAAGAGGAGCAAATCAAAGCAGAGAATTCAATTATGGATAATCAACAACGCATGGAACAATTCATCACTAATAAGATTGTGGAGACAAAGAAGATGAACCGAGACATGTTTGTTCTGTCTCACATTAGCAGAAGTATTGGTAGTGACGAAACTGATTTCATTCTTGCTCATCCGAAACAAATCCCATTTGGTGGAAGATCATTTCAAGATTGGTACGAGGAATATGTTCATAGATGGAGTCTCGCCAATTCAAAACAAACAACACTGAGAGGAAAGAAACGTGAAGCAATCACTAATGGATCACTCATGATTCCTACTCCGATAGAGAAAATCCAATATCCATTTCGATCAAAGATGCAATTCATGTCAAAAGACATCACTGGAGATCCACACCAGACATCAGACAAAAAAGATTCCTCAGAAATGTGACAGACCTTACTTTTCTCCCAAGTTTGGATCATGGGAAATTGATCTTGTATTCATCCAATCACCAACGTCAAAAACAGTACTTCAGATATATCTCTTCGCAATTAACATTAACACCAAATACTTATTTGTGATTCCAGTTCTGGATAAATCATGGAGCAAAGTCAAGACTGCTATCAACGATCTGATAAATCATCGTGGCGTACATGTGAATAACATTCGAGGTGATGGAGAAGCTGCATGGACTAGTATTGAAGCACAAAAGTATTTTGAGCAACAGAAAGTCAGCACTTATTTCACAAGCTCACCATTCACAAATCACAACAGAATTGTCGATCGAGTGATCAGAACAATCAGAGATGGATTCCAAGACAATGCAACTCAAATGGCAAATCATTCACTGATGAATCAGATGGTGGAATACTACAACATAACTCCTCATCGAGCGTACTGGAACAAGTTCACTCCACAGCAGGCACAAAACAATAGAGAGATTGAAGCTTTGTACATCTCCAGTTGTGAAGAACAATTAAAGAACATCCAACGACAACAGACAACTCAGATGTTATGGAAATACAAACCAGGAAACATATTGTTGATTCATCTAGACTTGAACAAGACAGTTGCCAAGTTTCAGAAGAAGCGGAGACAATTTCAATTTGTTGGACAATTCATCGAATACAAACACGGTAATGTTGTAGCTACACTATTGAATGGACTAACATGTTTATCAAAGGTAGTAAGTGTTCCAATCCAACACACAAAGTATCATGCAGACTCAATCGATGACTTGACTCCAGAGTTCATTACTGAATTTAATTTGGTGTAAGTGTAATAATGTTTCAAATATTTTTATTTCATTTAAAATGGCACGAAACGATTTAGAAACTTTTGGAAAACCACTAAAGATTTTAGAACCATTTGATCCTGAACAGAAATGTTTTGAAACCATCTATGACTTTCAGAGATTTTTGGAAAAGAACAGAAAAGAACTGAACGAATACACCACTCAGAAACTCAATAGGATGATTCACATTGATGGATATCGTCTAACAAAAATAAGAGGTGAGATAGCACTAAGGAAGGTTAGTAGTGATAGTACGTATGGTACTAATTCATTATCGATTGATCAAAGATTATCAGACATTGAGGAATCAATTCGAACATTGACAGATACTCTCAGCATGAGGCTTCGAAGTCTTGACGAGACAATTGGGAATCTTCTACAAGAGCTCTCTGACCCTTCTGATTAGTCCATCTTTGTTTATTTCATTAAGTATGACTCCATCGGTATTGTATCGAAGAATAATTGCTTCACATTTTTGTTTTCGTTGGTACACGTTCCAGAATTGTCGAATATCAATTGGTGAGTTCAATTGAGGATAGACTCTACTGATTCGTTCTCTATTGAATCCTCCAAAGATCCACATTGAATCGATGTTTGACTTCATATCTGCTGACAAACTGAAGAGCTCATGCAACGTCAGAAAGAATGTGAATTTTGGTTGTCGATTCTCAAGTAATAAATCCATTATTGTCATTCTATTTTTGGATGTTCTTCGTTCTCCAAGTATTCTACGACAGTCATCTAGAAGGATAGTCGTTTGGAGATTCTTCACTGAGAAATCATCGATGTACAGAGCATCGAACAGTTCATCTCGGCATTCATCTGTAATCTTGTTTTGCCACTGATTGTCAATAATCTCTTCATAAGCAGCTTTAGATTGAGACAATTCCAACAGAAATGGAAGTGCATCGTCGTATTTAACTTTAACATAAGGAACGTTCAGTATTGGTTTGAATTTATCGAAGGTTGGATCAATGTTCTTGTCAGTGACGAAGACAAAGAGGTGAAACAGTTCATTCCTAACTTGAACATTCTGGAGCTTGGCAACCTCTCGAAGAGCATTGAATGTCTTTCCACTTCCTCTGTTTCCAACGAGGACATTAACACTATTACGATTGAAATTGAGGTCTGGATGAATCTGAGATTGCACTTCATGAGAAACATTCCTACTAGATGCTTCACTCAGTTTTGCATTCACATACGCTGTTAGAGACATATTCGATTTGTTCATTTCTGATTTAACTCTAATTAAAAATTACTTTTGGATTTTTTATTTTGTATGAAATACACATGACTGAAAAGATAGTGTACCAACAAACAGCAACGTTAAGACAACCAAAAAGATTCGGAGTGGATACTCAAGCAGCATTGAAAAAAATCTTTGCAGAAGATGACATTAGAACCACTATCAATCGTGCGTTAATTAGTGTTCCATCAGCGTTAGAATACATTGAAAGAAATGAACTCAATTGGGAAGTTATAGTGGAACAATATGGTAAAGTTCCAGATGTTATGGTCTACGATAAAGAGACTAAAGATCTGGTTGCCGTTAATGGTTTCATGCTAGCTCCATACACAAATAGACCAGTCAAAGAGACTTACTACTCAATGAATCCAACACCAGAAATGCGAAGACAAAACAAGTACAAAACATTCTATCAAGATAATGGAAGGAGAATCAAAGCTGTGCATCGGAATTTTGTCAAACATGGTCAATATGAACTACCATCGAATTACAAAGAAATTAGCTATGAAGAAGCAAAGAAGAAACGCTTGAATCAACCATTTGCGATTATGAAGAAACTTGCTGGTGAATGGATGAACAATGTATTAAAGAGATATCGTGCCAACAAAACAAATCCAGTTGATATTAGCAAAGGTGTGATTGACAATATTGTGTTCAATTCGATTCAATCCAAAGTTGGTTCAATGTTGTGGGATCAATGGCTTACAGATAATGTTCAAGGCTACGATAGTACGTCAGAGGAATGGAAGAAAATCAAACAAAGAAAAGACTTTAAGGAACGGGTTTATCCACGATTTTATCAATTGATCGAGAGTGATAAAACATATTTGGAACAATTCTTCAATACATATTCATCACAGATATCTACAATTGCTAATGATATTCAACGTCAAGCCTACAGAACAAGAGATCTCACCACATACCAATCACAAATGCCAAACTATACTAGATTTGCTCAATTGCAGAAAGACATGGGAGAAGATGACAGTGGAAATGAAAGTTGATGATTAAAAACAGAAATATATATTTTTTATTTTTATATAAAGTGATGCAACCAATTCTAAGTTGTCAATTTACGAAACACACAAGTTCTTCTTCAGTACCAACATCAATCACCAACAATGTCATCATCGATAATAAAGGTTCGAATTCTGGAAGGTTGAATAGTGAGCAATGCGCTAATGTTGAACTAGAGAATGTTCCAGGTGTTTATGATCCACCACTCGAGACATATCCATCAGCACCAATCCAAAGTCGTTCTATCCCACTCCGAGAATATACATCTAATATTACAGCATTCAAAGATCAACTGTTGCTAGTGTACAAGAATGCATTCGCTTGTGAAAAGAAACTATTGAATAACCTAATTGAACCATCAAAGAAACTGATCACAAACCAAAGTGATTTATGTGCACTGATTGCTACACTCACTGGGATCAACGATGTGGTGATCGAATTGGATGATTTATCAACAAAATGTTCATGCATTAATGCTCTCCCAGTGTTTAGAACCATTTTCAAGATCCTTGTTTGTGGAAAAGATATGAGCATTGCCTTCAATGAAGCATACAACACTATTCTCAATTATGGAATTTCATTGACGAAAGCGATACCCCGTTAGGGCAGAAGTCTCTCATGAGATTGTTCCCGAGATAAATTATAAATGAATTGTATTTTTTATTTTTACTTAAATGAACTCGCATATAACACATCTGACAAACAAAAGAACTGGAGCATCATCATTGACTGGAAATACCACTGGAAGGATAGAATACACACGAGATGACATTGGCCAAATACAACAGCAACTCATGTCTGAACATCATGTAAATTTCCTCTTGAATGATGGAGCTCACAGTACTTCTATTCAAGAATTGAAACCATCTGAGAATTCACGATTCTACAGAGGACAAGAGATAATCATTCCATTGACTGGTAATCAAGATATTTGCCAAATTGATGATTCCTTTATTACGTTCACAGTCACAACCACTTTGAAAGTCAACAATTGGAACATTATCGCAGACAAAGTTGGATCATACTCTCATGAAAGAATATTTATGTTCGTAGGACTTAAACATTCAGCATCAATCTTTAGTAGATTCACTGTTCTTCACAACAATCAGAGAATCATAAGCACTTCAAACAATGATGTCTCAATGGAATCACACATCTACAATATGATTAAACCAAAGAGTCAATTGGAGAATCGAAAACACTCTCACACGCCTTGGGAAAATGCTTTGGAAGCATGATGAATCTGTTGCTGGTGTCTATATTCCATTATCATCTTTCACTACAGTGTCACAAGCTGGTGCTTTCATGGACACAATTGACGTACCAATTCGTATATCAATCAATCTTGAAGATCTTCTGATTTTCTCAGGGATGACTGACTATCCAAGATGTCTCTTTGGTGATTTGAAATTGAGTGTTTACATTAATGAGGATGCGTTCGTGTGTTGTCCTGTAAATCCTGAGCTTACTTTGAAAAATACACTTTCATCCTTCTTTAATGTTGGCTTAACAAGACCACCAATTCATCATGCGATCGCTGATTGTCACCAACATCGTCCATGGTTTTTCCATTCTCTACTAGCGAACTGCACCAAGAATTTCGTTCAGATTGGCCAATCATTTAGGATATCAGCAGTGACTCAAGACATTTATTACAACTCAGCAGGAACAGTTGCTAAAGAACCAGAATTTGTCGATCAGTATATATCATTGAACATTATTGATTACCGCGTTGATGATGTGTATTGCATGAGTGCTGGATACCAAATGAAAGAAATTGCGAAAGAGAATCTGAAGAAAATGTATCAGGATCGTCCAGGAACAATTCCAGCAGAAAAGATCTCGTTCTATCCATTTCAGAAGACACCAACAGCAACAGGAATTGATTGTACTCAGCAAATGGTTCTCGTTAATGCCAAGGATATTATGCTCCTCTTCCGACACTACGATAATGAAGTCACTTGTTTCCACAATCCAATGCAGAAAGATCTTCGTGTGCATCTCCTTGACAAATACTATCCAGATAACTGGACATCAACGATTGGAGCTCGCTTCTATCAGTTTGCTTTGTCAACTCTCAATCTTGATTCATACCTTACTGTTCCAGATGATTTGGAGCGATCACTGACGGATTCTCTCGTTGAAGAACAGCTCGAAGGTGATGGAACATATACTGGAGAAAAATGACAAGAGTGCGACCGATTCATGACAATACTGACTTCCTTTATGCTTCTCAACTCAACGAAGTGGATGTCCAACAAACTGCAATGATTCCATTAGTTCCAGAGGTCAGAATATTCCAGTCACTTTAAGATCAAATCCGATTTACCAAGGAGTAATTGACACATACTATAATGTTCTCGATCCAAGTCAAAAGGGTGGTGACATGACAACATTTACGCATCCTCCAGCACCGATTCTAGCGACAACTGCAACAACGTGGTGGGTATTACGATTCAGCAATGATATACCTATTGTAGAATACTATCCTAATCACACATTGAAAGCACTCCACAAGGAACTTGGAATAATGAAATCCTAAAACAGTCAAAGAAAATAATGAAATTGTATTTTTATTTTTCTATAAATGAGAAGTATCAGATCTAATCAATCCAAACCAACATCGACTCCTAATTGAACAAATTGAAGTGCAATCGTATATGCCAAAACAGTGGGATTCAGAACCTCATGTCTATTCTATTCAAGAAGTACATCCAACAAATCCTCCAATGCCATGCCGAATCACAGATGAAATTGAAGTTCCATTGTGCTATGACGGTCATGATGTGACTGAGTTTTCGAAGTGTCATTTACGTATCGATCTCACAGTTACCGTTCCTTATTCGAAACCAACGAGTGCATCTGGGCAATATGTTGGAATGTATGGAATGTTCTACGGATTTAAATCATCATCAGATGCAATTCGAGACATGAGACTCATTGATAGTCAAGGAAATATTATTGACAATACACTTCAGAATAATCATGTTCACGAATCATTTCTTTATCACACTTTCAAGTCGCATGAAGAGAAAACAACATGAAGCATTGCTACAGCCTTTGGGAAAATGTCCAGAGAATGGATCCAAGCGTATGTGGATACTATCATTGTCCAGTTGATGCTTTTCTTCAAACATCATTTTACGATACCACTGGTTATTCCATTTGTGAATCTT